>JARHVA010005291.1:0-207500 GCA_037957365.1 Torreya grandis | reverse complement strand
AGGATTATAACCATAGGTAGTTATAAGATAGTACCATAAATTAGGTGGGCCTACATAGAAGGACCCTTAGATGTGAGTGTGTCACTAGCTTGTGTGATATGGTGGGCATAGTTTTATCTGTATATATTGACAAGAACTTAATAGATAAGGATAGGATAGATAGGGATAGGTTTAGAGTTAGGGTGGAGATCAAGGTGAAAATAAAATTGAAGTGGATGTGGAGAGTGAGATAATCAGTGATAACATTAGTGCGAGTAACATGGAGACTATCAATGATGACAATGATGATTTTAGTGATGGGTAGACAAGTATGAGTGGTACATAATGTACAGTTATTATTATTATTATTATAGAAATTATCCTTGTAGGCAAATCATAGACTCATGTAGATCTAGGTAAGGCAAGGTCATCATGTATGATGAGAGAAGATAGGGACACTACCATGTTTAAGGAGAAGATCACTTTTACACTAGGTGATATTGAGATCATAGAGAAGTGAGTGGGATATTTGCATTCACAAGTGAGCATTAGGGATATCCATATTACCTCCCTTCAATCAGATATTGACTCATTAAAGGTAGAGGTAGAATAGATGCAATAGGTATAGGCACAATTATACGCTACCAAAGATTAGATTATAGGTGAGAACGATTAGGTTAGGTCATATGTTTAGAGGCTCTATCATGATAAAGATGATTAATATATAGCAGACACATAAGCAAGTTTCTCCAGCATGGTTTTTGTGAGCATTCTATCTAAGGATGAGGCCTGATACTATCAATGGCCTATGAGACTACAATACCTAGGGATCAATAGATACCTACATTTGATGTTTGAGACACAGATAAAGATGGAATTAGGTCCTCCCAGTTGAGATCAAGGACACATGGTACATAATAGTCAAGGCAATCATTTCAAAAACCACCACTATTAGGGCCACCAATGTTAAGGGATTCTTAGGGTTAGATTTGATGTTGTATACCTTTTTGGCATTTTTTTTTTGTTTTTGTATTATGACTTGTATATAGCCATGATGTATATGACATTTATTTTTTGTGAGTTATATGAATTGGAATGTACTTATCATATCATGTTTATGAATTGTAATATATGCTTATTCTAAGATGCATATCCTCATCAACACATAGTAATGTCATTATGATTTGGATATTGTGAGTTTGGATTGTTTGTGTATGCTTATTTTCAATGGGGAGAAATATTATTGGCATAGTTATTTGATATATCTTTGGACTTATTTTTATTATATCATTGGACATTATGCATCATAGTTATAAACAAACAATAATAAAAATGTATGTCCTAAGCATGGAAAACTTAATTTAAATGCAAGTATAAATAACTTTGGTATTATATATGATCAATCAAGTTCTAAGTGTAAATAAAATGCATTAAACTAAGTGTAGGATGAAATATAAATACCTAAAACTCAAGTACAAGATATAATAAATCATAACTTAAGTGAAATAAAATTTAATAAACCTACAACAACCAAGGAAAAGGGAGGTACAAGAAAAGAAATTAGTCAACAGCCAATTAAAAATAAAAAAAACTTGACAATCAAAAGAAAAATTGAGTAAAGAAATAAAACATAGATTAAAATCAATAAACACATGGAAGGCAAATAACACAATCTAAATACAAAATTTAAATAGTTCAATCCTAAGTATAGGCAAGAATCAAGCATAAAATAATTATCCTTAGACATAGAACACTAAAAAAAGATAAATCACCTAATTAAAGGGAAATAAAAAAAATAAACAACCTATGGCACAATGTAAAAAAAAATAATCTATGGCAAATGCAACAAACAAATTAATCCAAAGATAATTCGATAAACAAGATAGAAAAAAGTAGTGAATTATAACTACTTAATGAAATTATTCATGGATGTGTAAAATAAGTGTCATGTTTGGTAAAAAAATTTCCATAGGCTATAGGGAATAATTTCATAGGTATGATGGTATAGGAATGGAAAAGGGGAATAGAATAATAAGGGGTGGCTGATCTGACTCCAAAGGCTCTAGGCTAGTGGATGTTGCCAACATAATCCCATGGACACTAGGTTTAACATGAACTTCAAGACAAATGGAGTTCTATGAGGAATTGGGAAGAGAAGAAAAATGATGATAAAGAAAAGATAAATATTATGGAGGAAAATAGGGATGGGTTCTTAAAATAGCATGTACATGGAATAAAAGGGTTAACACTCACAACATTAATAATAACAGTAACATGAACTCATAAAACTAAAACAGTGTGTTTTAGGCTAAAACCACAATGAAAAATAAAAGGTGATAATTCATAAATGATATAGGTTGGTAATTCATATCATTCACTATGTCTAGGGATTGGAACAATAATGAGCTCATAAAATAGTTGGAGGATATGGAAATATGGATCACAAAATAGAAATCATTTATTAGGTTTCCCTCATAATGGAGAGATAATTGGAATAAGGGTGGTTGAGTTGACCTCAAAAAACACTGAGCACTACCTACATAGTCCAAATAGACCTAAAGCCACTATATTTCACCCTACAATGAGGAACCCTACTAAGTATCAACAAGCTTTTGTATAGGAAAATGACACAAGTATGAAATAATGGTAAAATAAGGTGTAATGATACAAAACTTTGTAAAACTAAAGGATACAATTTCCAAGCTCACTGTCATAGTGCTTAAAGATAATGAGGTTTAAATAATGCATTCAATAATCTTGAGTTTGAATCATGTGTTGAAACTGTATCTGAATCTAACCATTGATGTTTTCTGAGGTAGTAGTGGGTCAGAACCAAGATCAAAAGGGGAATGGGAGAAGAGAAACAAATTGAGGTAAAAGGGAAAGGCATGGTATGATAAGTATATGGTATGACATAAAGTAAGTGATCCTCATAGAAAATATTTTAGGTCACTCAAGTGGAAAAGTGCTTGAGATGCATTATTTTCATTGTCTCATCAAGTTCTTCTCCTTATATCATAGTCAACTTGATTGCCCAAAACCATAGTTAGAGATAATAACATAGGGTCCTAACTAGTCAGGCTTAATTTTTCCCTTTCTATTGAGTTCAACATTGGTTGTTTTCTAGTTTTATTTGAGTACAAGATGAGGCAACACAAATTTCATGTACCTTAAATTAGTATTTTTTTGACCATGCAACCAATTTTGATATGCTTGAAAGCTATCCAAGCCTACCATTTATTTTTCATCCAATAATTCTAGTGCTTGGAAAAAAGCTATTATGTAATCCTCATCATTAAGGATATGATGTAGTGAAATGTCTAAAGAAGGCAACTCAACCCCGATAAGAAAAATTTCCTCAGTGCTATAGACGAGGGAATAAGGTGTGGCTCTTGTTGAAGTGATAAAATTTTTATAGTAACTATAGAGGGCATGAAATATTTGTAATTGTCAATCAAAACCAACATCATTGATGATCTTCTTAAGCATATTTACAATGGTCTTATTAGATTCCTCTGCTTGGTCATTGCCTTGTGGGAAGTATGGAGTGAAAAATGTTGGGTAATATGGTATTGGGACAAAAGGTCTTTGATGTGGTTTTTTAAAAATGAACCACCATTATTAGATATAAGGTTAGAGAGAATGCCATATAAGTAGATGAGATGATTGAAAATGAACTTGGAGATCTATCTACAATTCATATAAGTTAGGGGAATGGCTTCCACCCACTTAGTGAAATATTTGGTAGTGGTAAGGATATGTTTATGCCTATTTGAGGATGTAATATTAATATTTTCTTTGAATTCAAGTCCCCATGTTGAAAAGAGCCATGGCATAGTCAATGGTTTGAGTGTTTGAGATAGAGCATATATCAGAGTAGCATTATTCTGACATTGTACACACTTTTTTACATAAGTACCAACACCAGCTTACATAATTGGCCAATTGTAACCAATATGTATTAAAATGTTAGCAAGGACAACCCCACTAGTGTGGGCCCTTGAAACCCCTTCATGAACTTCCCTTAGTGTTACATTAGATTATAGTTAAGTTAAACTACAAAGCATAGTTCAATCATAACTTATATGATAAAGTGTGGGTCCAAGAAATGTGTAATGAGAGGCTTGATGGATGAAGGAATTTTGTTTATTAATTGAAAAGATAGGTGGGATGATTTTGTCATGAAGGTAATTATATAACTTAGAATACCAATAGGAACTAGGACTGATAATATCATAAATCATTTTGATAGCTAAATGTGTGTGAGTAGGTGCTAGAACATGTTCAATAAGGAACTCATAATATTTGGCCTTATATATGATCTAGATCATATAACTAATCATGGTCATTACATCTATTATTTTGTAACTACAATATGATATCTTCCCAAATTAAAGATGAGGAATTTATTGTTTGAGAGTATCTACCATGCCTTTATAAGGTACAAGCTTCTCATCTTTGGTCTAAAATTGCTTTATGACCTAATTGATAACAAATTAAGATTCTCTATGAGCCAATAAGTGTTGGACACTGCATTTTACCTCTAGTAAAATTCATGTAATGAGTGCTTTATATTTATCCATGTTATTACTACAAGGAAAACTAATACAAAAAGGACTTTGGAATGAGATACCCTAACAATTTTATGAATAAAATTATTTATCCTAACCAATAAGAGGTGAAGGAAACATAAAAATAATGTGTCTACTATTATGCTTAAGGAGTTTCTTCTTCTATAACCATGATATACTCATTTGTATATCCCAAATTGAGTGGTTGAGTGTCGAAAAGTGGAGCTTCAACAATCTAGTCTAAAAGTACCTCTCCCTTGCTAGACTTATAATTAACATATTCAATCTCAAATTCACTTAAAATAATAATCCATATATCTATTGGACCCTACAAATTTTTTTTTGATAGTAGATACTTGAGTAGATCTACCTTATCAATGATGTTGGTCTTATTACTAAGCATGTAGTGATGTAACTTTGGGGTTATGAAGACCATGGATAAATAAGATTTATATATTTTCATATAGTTTTGCTCATATGCGACCAATGTGTGGCTTAGATATTATACTGTATGTTATTTTCCCTACTCATTATGTTGGGCCAAAATTTCCCCTTGGGCATGTTCAATTGTAGATAAATAGAGTAGTAACATTTTTTTTTGTTGGGTGGTAATAAAACATGTGGATTAGAAAAGTATTCCTTCAACTATTTAAAATCCTTATGACAATTGGCATTCCATGAAAATGTGGCCCCATTTTTCAACAAGTGGGTAAATGGATGGCATTTGTCATCCAATTGTGAAATAAAACATCTTATGGATTGTATCTTGCTTTGTAAACCATAGAGTTTATTCAAAGTAGATAGAGGTAATATCTTAGTAATGGCCTTAAATTTAGTGAGATCAACTTAAATACCCCTATAAGAGACAATGAAGCCTCTTACTTTTATTTAAGTGACACTAAATATGCACTTTTAATGGTTATGCCTAACTTTGCATTCATGAAGTCTTTCACAAATTATTTGAAATACTATTAGACGGTCTACATGGGTCCTAAATTTCCCTAAAATGTCATCAACATGGTCCTCAATAGTTTTGTTCATCAGATCATGAAAAATAATTATCTTGGATTGTTGGTGTGTTGCCCTGACATTTTTGAGATTAAGTGACATTACTTGATAACAAAATGTTTCCCAAGGAGTGGGGAACATTTTCTTGCATTATTCTTCTAAAGTGATCTTGATTTGATTATACCTTGAAAATACATCCATAAGAGAAAGCATCTCATATCTAGCTATGGACTCCATAGTCATGTCAATATTAGGAAAAGGAAATTCATCTTTTAGGCACGCCTTGTCAATGTAATGAAAATTAGTACATAACCTAATTCCCTCTAGCATTTTACTAATTGGAACAATGTTTAATATCAACTCAGAATAATCAATGGAATGAATGCACACCGACTCTAAGAGTTTTATAATTATTTTTTGAATGAAATAGAAATATAAGGATGCATCTTCCTTTGCTTTTGTTTAATTAGCTTGGCATCAAGATGTACCATAAGATGATGTATAAGCAAGGAGAGATACAACGCTAGCATATCATAAAAGGCCCATGAAAAAATATGAATGAATTACCTAAGGATAGTACTAAAGACTTCATGTCCCTCCTTAATGAGGAACACACTTAGTTTTATCCACTTTGTATCTGTCATTGTTCTAATATTGAATTTAGAAGTGTCCTCCACAAGGAGTGTAGAACCATATTTAGGGAGAGTTGGAAAGGAAGTAAAGTAATTGGTGATATCATAATACTTTGGCCTAACTAGTTCATAAAGTTTACCCATATAAGATGAATTGAAATTATTAAATGGTCATAAAGTTCATCTAAAAAATTCTTTTGGACACTCTTGGACAATCTATTCAAAGGCCCACTACTCTTATGTATTGATCTTAAACCCAAATATGATCGTCGGATTGGTGGAATCCTTTACTTCATTAAAAGAAAGGTGAACATCCCCATCTAATGGTTCTTGAAATAGGTTTTCACCAAGAGACCAGCGCTTTTATTTACTATTACCCTAGTCCAAAAGTGCATGAAAGATGTTTTTAATTTGGGACTATAATTTTTGATTTTATTATTAGTTTTGGCTAAGGAAGTTCACCCAGTCTCCCAAATAGGTACTAGGATGCAATATGACAAAAAATACTTATTTATGGTCTCATAGAGGAATATTGTCTATTAGGCCCACAATATCAAAAATGGCCTCATCATTTTCAAACTCATCAAGTGATATTGTGGATCTTTTTTAGTTCTATTCTATAATAAAGTGCATGAAAGATGTTTTTAATTTGGGATTGTAATTTTTTATTTTATTATTAATTTTGGCTAAGGAAGTTCACCCAGTCTCCCAAATAGGTATTAGGATGCAATATGACAAAAAAACACTTATTTTTGGTCTCATATAGGAATATTGTCTCTTAGGCCCAAAATATCAAAAATGACCTCATCATTTTCAAACTCATCGAGTGATATTGTGGATCTTTTTTAGTCCTGGTCTATAAATTGTGGATGATGTTAGAAAAGAGGGTAATGATGAATAACAATCATAATAGTGCATATGGTTCAAATAGATTGGTACTAGATAATTCATCATATTCACTATAATAAGACTTTTCATTACTTCCAGCATCATCATTTCTATTCGTTGAAATAGGAACATTAATAAGATATGTGTGGTCACCCTTAGGTTGTTTAAATCTGATACTATGAGTTCTTTTATACTTGGTCATGGAGATAGGTTCAAGAGTGCCTTGTTGATCTTCCCCCAATAATCTACCCTCATAAAATTGATTATCCATGATATGATTAGGTATAGGATGCCTTTTTATCTATTATTAGTGAGATAAATCATTATTTTTAATCAAGGAATCATCCTCTATAACAAGTGGGTATTTTTCTTGGCTTGTGGCTCGTATGAAAATAATAGGGATTTGTGCATTAGATTTTCCTTTCTAATTCCATTCCATACAAATGAATTTGGATTTATCTCTTCCATTGGATTTAGGGGCCTTTGAAAGTTTATCTATATGAAACACATTTCTCATGTGGTATTTACCTGGACCATTATTAGAAATAATAATGTGATTAGCTATCTTAGAAAGAGGCTGAAATTAAGTAGAGGATAGGCTATCTAGTTATATATAGTTATATTCTATCAATTTAAAGAGTACATCTTTATATTTTTTAAGTGTATAATTTAGGCCAAAGCAATAGTTTTTCTCATATTTAGCATCTAGATGCTTGTAGAATTGATATGACTAAAGGTCTATATAAATAATCACTTCCATCCTAGAATGGGGAAACTTGATACACTGGTAAAATGTAGAAGAAATTGCATGAATTTTGTGTATCCATGGTTCAAATGAAATAAAACTATATGATAAACCTAAATTAAGAACATGAAAAAATGTCATAGGTCAATGGCCCAATGACAACAACTAAATAAATTATACCCTATAACTCTTTTTATTCATTATCACAATCTTTGATTTTATTTATATATTGTTTAAGGTCATCTTAAATTTATCCAAGATGATTAAATAAATTCAAAGACATAATGTTGATTCTTGAGCCATTATTTATGAGGACATGTCTAAATTTGTGTTGGGTTATGACAACTTAAATATATAAAGGGTTATTGTGTACAAGGCCAAGGGATGACATGTCACTTTGGTCAAAGGTAAGTTGTTGGATATGAGATAAGTGTCCTATCCAAGATTGGAATTTAGCTAAAGTAATATCATTCAACACTTGGGATTGGCTTAGAAACTCAAAAAAGATGCTCTTGTGGATATTAGATGTACACAAAAACTATAAGATAAATATTTGTGTGTCTTTTATAATTTATCCATAATGTCAAATGTTTTATCCATGAGATTGGTATTTGGTTTGATTCTTATTGGTATGGGGGTTTAGAAGGGATCATTTTAAAAATAATGTTATGAGCCTTAAATGGTAACCTTAATCTACCAAGTCGTCATTACACAATTTGGATTGAGTGATGGGCCACTATAATTAGAAGAAGAGGGAGAAGGGCCTAGGTTGTAACCCTTGGGTAATGAGGAGCTTGGTTTATAACATGGGTTAATGGAGGATTAATAGCATAAAGAGGGGGTTGGGTATTATTAGGTAATGGTCATGGTTGATTGGCTATTGGTCTATGATTAATGGTGATATTGACTATATGATCACTTATTATATAACCTATAATATTATTGTAGTTATGTGCGATGGAATGATAGGTCCCTTGGTTTGATTAACCATTTTGACATTGGTTTCCACCATTTTATGTTTATTATTGTTGTTGGTGTTATTATTACTAATATTTTTGTTGTTATTTTTGTTATGGTTACCTTTTCTATTGTTGATTCTAAGTGTTGGAATTATGTTGTGGAAAAGGTTTCTGATAAATACCAAGCTTGTGGGTTAAAAGTATAACCCCTTTTATCTAACTCTATTTCATAATTTTCCAACATATTCTTAATGAGGTGCTTTAATTATATGAATAGATGTATGGAATACCCCTTGAATTGATGATATTCATAAAATGTGTTCTCTTTATACCACACATAGAAAGGAACACCTTTAGGGAAATGATTTAGAATGGGCCAACTAATCATATTGGTGAATAATATTTTTTGGAGCATTAATTCAATTAGTTTTCCAAGGTCATTGGATGACCTATCTATAGGTGGTCCTCTTCTTAGAAGAGGTCCTTGCAAAGGATGAGTTAATGGTGTTCTAATGGGTAGATTTGGTTTAATAGATGATGATTGCACCATTTGTACATGGCATGATTCAGTAACTTCATTACCAATAATGTTATTATTGTAGATATAAGATTTAGGCTTCTAATAAGTACTATCTTAGGCTGGTGTAGGGGCCTATGTCTAAATTGGGTTTTGGCTCTGGTTCTAGTTAAGAGAATTTAATTTTATTATCCCTTTATTGATAAGGGTTTTCTATATTTATAGGCCATTATCAATAATTTATTCAAATGTATCGGCACACTAAATCTCAAATTGATAGGATATATCACTTTACAAATAATGGGTGAATATAAATTCCAACTATCTATATAGAAAATTATATGTAAAATGTCTAGCAAGTACCCTCTATCATTGTAATTAGTTTGAGAAACTCATTCAACTATTTTTCTTAGCTTGGTCTAAATCAACCATTGTAATCTTGTGTTGAATATTATAGGAGAAACGTTGCATAAACTTTCTCTATAGTTCATCAAAATTAGGAAAAAAATTCCTTGAAAGTTATAGAATCCACTCCAAGGCCTATGAAGCTAAACTGTGAGGAAAAGGGAGAATAAAATAAACATTGCTAAAGGCCAGTACTAGAAAGAAACATAAACTTCCTTTAGATGTTCCTTTGGGTCACCTTTACCTTTGTATTTTGTCAAACTTTGTCATCCCAAAACTTGGAGGAAATAGTATTTAAAGTTAATCCATGTTGACTGGGTATGAACATATTTTGTGGAACTTAAATTTCTTTCATTGCTTTCCCGTATGAAGAGCCAAAATTGCATCTTTCACTTATTTTCAATTATTGGGCTAGGGGTGTAATATGGGAAGGAATGGATGGTTGCAACTAGGAGGTCCAAGGTGGGTTACCTTGACAATGGTATAATAGAGGAATGGTATACAAAGAAATGCTCATTTTATTGGTTAACCAACAAGGAATATGCACCCATTGATTAAGGTTATATTGTTGGTATGGTACGTGTTATTGGTAAACATTATGGTTTGAATTTATAAAATGGATTTGACTTGGGGAGAAATGTGGCCTAAATGGAGGTATTTAGTTTTTATAAATGAATTATGTGTAATGGTTTTGGAAGGGAATGTGATGATGGTTATTCAGACCTTAATGTATGAAAGGAACATGTTTTTGGCTAAGATCATGCTTCAAAATTTTGTGTGTGTTAGGCACATGTTGTATATAAGGTATGTGTTGTTTGTGAGGAAATTATTATCTATTTATTATTTGTTATATGCTGCATAATTTTTCTTGGTTGAAAACCTATTTCCTATTGGGTGTTTGTTTTATGTTTCACATTTGTTGCTACCTAGACACAAGAGATTTTTTATTAACAAGGGTACGTTGTTTATTAGACAACATTTAAGGTGGATGATTTATCATATTCTATGGCGGAAAATTAGTTTTCACCTATTGAGGTGGAATGTTTATCAATAATTATGGGGTTATAGTGTCGGTTACAACATTTTGATGTAGAACATTGGTTACAACTTTTTGAGGTGAAACATTAGTTACCATCTACTACGATGTGGTACTTGACTACAATTGATTACATTCTCCCTGTTATATATTTGAGGAAGTAGATGGTTATGGAGGGGTAGTTGGACGTTGTAGTTGTGAGGTAGATGTGCATGTCCCCTATTATTGTGAACCAATTGATATGTTTGAAAGAGGAATCTATAATGAACTCTTTATAGGGATGTTCTTTTGTACATTATACTTGACTTGGTGTGGATTGGAGAATACCTATGTGTTATTCATCATGTTCTCAAAAGAGTCTCCTAGACAAGCCATTAATTTTTTCTCAATTATAGGAACATTGTACATGTACACAACTAGCATGGTTTTAGTGAATGGATCTATGTTTATATTGGAAAATCCTAACAAGTTAATTTGTAGTATACTCAATGGAGCTAACTATATAGGCCTTGTACTTGGAATGGTCATAACATTAAGGATTTTGAATAGATTAAGGTAAGTTTGATATGCCTATTGCATTTTCCCTAATTGGTCAGAAATGTGACCATTTAATTTAATAATGTATAAATTTATTGGTTAGGAACTAGTACAAGGGCCTAAGTTTGACTAGAAGAGGTCTGATCAAATGGTTTTATGATAGGTACATGACTAAGTTTTATAACTAAATAATGTAGACTTTCCTATGGGAAATATGGTGAGAATTTAACACCTACTTCAACCACTCTAATAATAATCTCATTTATATTCTCTAAAAGATGGTGATAAAAAAGATATGGATCATAACTAGTACTAGACGATGTGGTCACAAAGTATGGTTGTTGTTGTTGGACTATTTTTGTACTAGGTAGTATCTAATAAGGTACTATATGAATGGGTATTATTCCTACCCAAAATTATGGGGTGTGTTTGTGAGGTATCATGTCAATTGGTCTAGTTCATGCCTTATGTTAGGAGGCACATATGTGGGATATGGATCTACCTCATATGTTATATTATCACCATAAGACTCATAATCCAATGGGTTATTTGTTACGATTTCCTAAAAAAAGGGTTTTACATATCTCTACCATGTGTATACAGAGGCATAGTTAAATCAATGCTCTTTATCTTGGGAAAGTTTGGCCTTAAGCTTTAAAATTTTAGAATTTGGCTAAAAAGAACTTGACTTAAACCCTAGAAACTAGAATTGGTCTAAACTAACATGAAAACACACTTGGCCCTTGGAAAATGGTCTAAAAAAATTAATTTGAACTTAGTCTTGGAAAAAGTTTATGTATAAATCTAGGTCTATGTCAAATTGAATTTTGAAGTGAAAGCTTGAACTTAGTCTAGGAAAAGACCTAAACTAAAATAAAATCAAACTAAGTCTAGGTCTAAGGATGAAATTGAACTAGATCATGGTTTTAGAACATGAGATTGGTCTTGGAAATAAACTCAGTCTAGGCAAGAAATTGAAACTAAATTAAGTTTAAGGATTATTTAAAAAAAAATAAAAGGTACACTTGATCTAGGTGAAATTTTCGAAACAAGGTCAAACTTTGTCTAGGTCTTAAAATTAACTTGGATTAGAAAATCAACAAGATCTAAGCCAAGATCAAAATTTATAACACAAGTAACACAATCTAAATAAGAAAAGTAAACAAATAAAGATAAAGTATAGGAAAGACTCAAGCATAAATTAATTATCCTTATATCTAAACATGAATTTGATTTTGAATTTAGTTGGAGAGAAACTTATAACTTTGATAAAGGATCATGGATTTAAGTGAACAATGTAAAAAAACTATAATGAACCCAAAAATTATTAAGAATAGGAAAATTATCAACAGGCTAAGATCTTGAAACAATACTCAGAACTGATTTGTATTGATTGCTTGAAATAATTATAAACCTAAACCATGCTTAAATAAACCTAAACTCAAAAATTAGAGTTTGCATGCAAAACTTTTTTTAAAAAAAGAAAAAATCTTAAAAAAACATTTATTTTTAGCAGCCACTATTTATAGTAAGTTTCTCATGAAAGTGCATGCAGTTCTAAATTTTTCTTGAAATAACATAAATACTAAAATTAGCCTATGGAAAAAAATTCAATTGAATTTGACTTTCGATCCTAAAAATATACAATTTCTAAAAGTATAAAATTCCCTAAAAAATCATTAAACGTTAATTTTGGACCCTCAGATGATCATATTTGGCCTCTAGAAAATATCAAAATAAAAACTAAGAGGATAGAATTGGAATTTTTTATACAGTCATTTTGGCATGTGGAAGAGCTCAAATAGAGTTATGAGTCAAAAGTTATGGCCTCCGAAAGGTTGGCCTATTTTTTCTACATCATTCTCCTCTGGTTGAAAGCAACTCAGCTCCTACGAGTTGCCCTTATTGTAATGCTACCATTTTTCCTTGTCAATCTTATTTAGCTTCTATTCTATAATCCAAGTGTTGTCTTCCTAATGTAATCTTTTCCACTGCACCAAATACCTTTTTTAATTCCCTTGCCTTGTGTTCACTGTCTTGATATCCAAAATTTGCACTATTTTTTCTTTCTTCTTTCGAACTTGCTACTCCCAATTTAATTCATCTTCAACATCTTCACCATCTTCTCCATGTAATTCATATAAATTTGAAACATTAAATACTAAAGATATATCAAAATTCTATGGTAAAATCACCTCATATGCATTATCATTGATTTTATTCGCAATTCTGCATGGCCCAATTTTATTGTACTTCAATTTATTGTATGTGCCTTTAGGAAATATTTATTTCCTCAAGTAAACCATTACCAAATCTCCTTCTTCAAATACCTTGGATCTTCTTCTGACATTTGTTGATCCTTCATATTTCTCATTACTTTCCTTCAACTTTCTTCTTACTCCTTGCAACTACTGCATTTGCTCAAAAAACACTTCTACATCATCACTAATTTAATCTATAATTAGTAATTATACCAAATCTAAAATACCCATAGGATTTCTCCCTTAAACAGTTTGAAATGGTGACTTTCCTATTGATCTATTCACTAAACTGTTATATGCAAACTTAGCTTGTGGTAAACCCAAGTCCCATTACTTTGGCTTATCTCCCACTATACATCTCAATAAATTTTTGAAGCTCCTATTCATAACTTCTATGTGTCCATATATTTGTGGATGATATGCACTATTGAGTTGTAGATTAATACCCATCTTTTTCCATAAAGTCCTCCAAAAATGACTTATAATTTTTTTGTCCTTATCTGAAGTAATAGTTTTTGGAACACCATGCAATCTCATAATATCTATAAAAAATAATTCTACAACTCTAGTGGCATCCTTGGTTTTATTACATGCAATGAAATGAACCATTTTATAAAATCTATTTACAACAATAAAAATTGAATCATTGCCTCTTTATGTTTTTGACGATCCCAACACAAAGTCCACACTCAAATCTATCCATGGCCCTCTTGGAACTACTAATGATATGTATAGTCGAGTATTTTGTGCATATACTTTAGCCACCTGGCATATTCTTTACCTTCAAACATACCTTGTCACATGTCTCTTCATATTTGGCCAAAAATATTTTTCTTCCACCAAAGTTATTGTCTGTCTTACCAAAATGTCCAACCAAACTAGCACTATGTAATTCTCTTATTGCATTGCCTTGTATAGACCCCACTGGAATGCATAATTGTTTCCATTTAAAGAGATAACCTTCTTGTATAAGATACTCATCATGAATAACATCTGTGCCACCTATTAATGGATTCCTACACTGCTCAACTACCTTGTTAAAATATGGATCTGTATCATATAACTCTTTAATATCTTCAAATCGAACTACTTCACTCACCATAGGAAATAATAATGATACCTTCCTAATTAAAGCATTAGCTACTTGATTTTGTTTTCCTAATTTATGATTCAACATAAAAGTATACCCTTGTAAGAAAAAAACCCACTTTGCATGCCTACTATTCAAATTCTTTTATATATTCACATAATTCAAAGCTTCATGATCTATAAATAGTATAAACTCTTTAGGCACCAAATAATGCCTCTAATGTCTTAATTCCTGTAAAATTACATAAGTTCAACATCATAAGTAGAATACTTTGTTTTTACCTCATTCAATTTCTTACTAAAATACTCTATTGACTTTTCTTCTTGACTCAGTGCAGTGCCAACTCCCACAAATGAAGCATCAAAATCAACCTCAAACACTTTGTTAAAATATGGTAATGCTAAAATTGGTTTTTCTGTAATATTCTTCTTCAAAAATTTAAATCTCTTTGTAACTACTCTAGTCCATGTAAATTATTTCCCTCTCATGCAATCTATTATTGGTGCCACAATAAAGTATTTGTAAAAGGTTACTTAACCATGGAAAATTCTTATCTCTGTAATGATTTTTAGAATAGGCCACTCAACAATTGCCTTTATATTTTTTTCATCCATTTTCACACCATCTACTAAAACTAAAAATACAAAAAATACCAAACTATTCTTCATAAACCTACACTTCTTCAAATTTGCATATAGCTTATCCTTTCTTAACAAATCCATTACCATCCTCAAATGTCGTGAGTGTTCTTATTTAGTCTTATTGAATATCAAAATATCATCAAAATAAACAACCACAAACTTAGCAATATATTCTCATATCACTATATTCATCATCCTCATAAATGTGATAGGTGCAATAAATAATTTGAATGACATTACCATCCACTCATATAAGGCATCCCTGGTCTTGAATGCAGTTTTCCACTCATCTCTTTCATGAATTTGAATCTGATAATAACCAATCCTTATATCAATCTTGGTAAAATATTTTTCTCCTGTAAGCACATCCATCATATCATCTAAATGAATTATAGGAAACCTATACTTTAATGCAATTTTATTAATTGTTCTACTATCCACACACATTCTCCATCTTCCATTTTTTTTAGAGTTAGCAATGCTAGTGTTGAATATGGACTCATAATCTCCCATATCACCTTCTTCTTTGGTAATTCAGTAACATATTTATTTAATTATGCATGTTCTATTAGACTCATCCTATAAGCTGCTTGATTGGGTATAGTTGATCCTAGAATCAAATCAATGTGATGTTGAATATATATTCTTGGTGGTAAACCATTTGGTAACTCATTAGACATAACATCTATATATCCTTTCAACACTCTTGATGCTTCTGTTGGTGTTGGCATCATTTCTATTTCTTCATTATTTTCTACTAGTCCATAATAGCAACTTGCTACCTTCATATCTTGGATAAATTCTTTAGTACAGAGCATGATTTTTATCTTCTCTTCCTCTTTAGAGGTAACAAAACTATCTTTATACCACCCTTCTAAAAACTATATGTGTTATTTTCTCCATCATGAACTACTTTCCTATCAAATTATCATGATCTCCCTAATAACACATGACATGCATCCATCGGATTAACATCACACCATATTTCATCATTATAAGTTTTTCCTATATAAAACTTGATTAAGCACCTTTTATCTACTGTAACTTCATTCTCTTTCTTGAACCATAAAATATGATAAGGATTAAGATGCTTTTTCACATTACAAGTTTAGTTTCTCTATCATTTCTTTAGAAAACATATTTTCACAACTACCACCATATTTAATTACTTTGCATACATTTCCAACCAAAGTACATCTTGTTTGAAAAATATTTGATTGGAGGCATGCAACACCACCTTATTTATTTTTCACTTATTCCTTCTTTAGAGCAATCATGGGGCTTCTCATCATGAGATTATCTCCAGCATCTTTTGGTGTAACTTCACTATTCTTCTCTTTTATTTCAACCTCAACTAGATTTACTCTTGGACAATATTCTTACCTCCTTTATTGATCTTGATAGTTTGGAAACTCAAATGATCTATGACCTTATTCTCTAAATCAATAACAAACATAAGATCTTCATTGATTCAAAAACCATCCTCTAACACCACTATAACCTCATCCTCTCTGAAATCCTCTTCCTCTTTGTTGGTATTGAAACCCTTGCCTATTATCATCTTACCTTTTTACACCACATAACGATTCACCGTTATTGGCATTAAATCCATCTGTAGTGGTATTAAACCCACCTTTTCCCCTTATTGGAGGGTATCTACCTCTTATTGGACAAGTAGATGTCCTTCTAAAACTTTTTTTTTCTTCTACCTTCAAAGCTAATTGATAAGCAACCTCCATGTTAAGTATAATATGCATGCTTAATTCATATTGAATAGAAAATTTCAAACCATTTACATACCTTGAAACTATCTACTCTTCTATTTAATCATGTTCCACTCATATTGAAAGCTTGTAAAATTCATCTGTATACTCTTGTATAGTGTGATCTTTTTGCCTTAAATTTTAAAATCTGATGTACAGGGTTTGTGCCTAATCTACAAGAAGAAATTTCTCCCTCAGATTATTTTCCATCTTTTTTATTGAATTAATCTTCTCTTTACCTTTTATCTATCTCTCTAACTATAGGTGATCCCACCAAATCATTGCATGAGATTTTAAATTTTTACATGCAAACTTTACCTTCTTATCTTCTCTCATAGTCTTCCACTCAAAGAACTTCTCCATGATATTCATACAATCTATCAACTCCTCTGGTTTTAAACTACCTTCGTAAACTATAATATCAACCTTTATTACTTCATTTCTTCTTTTTAAAGCCTAAACCATCCTCTCTTCCATTGATGGTGGATGCTCTTGATGTTCTTCTTGCTGAACTTCTTCATCACAATCTGTGTCATCCTCATCACCACCTTATTTTATTCCTTGATTGGTGATAACCTCTACTAATTTTTTAACTTAACTATATATCTCTTGTATATTTTAGTCATTTATTCCATACCTCCACATCCTCTTTCCATTCTTTACTCCTTTAATATTTGAACTTACTATGATACTAGATAATGAACCCAAAAACAATCAAAAATAAGAAAATTGCCAATAGGCTAAGATATTGAAATAATACTTAGAATTGATTCATATTAATTGTTTGAAATAATTACAAACCCAAACCATGCTTAAATAATCCTAAAATCATAAATTAGATTCTACATGAAAAATTTAAAAAAGAAACTAAAATCTAAAAAAGTGTCTATTTTTAGAAGCCAATATTTATAATAAGTTTTCCATGCAAGTGTGTGTGGCTCTAATTTTTTAATAAAATAACCTAAATACTAAAATTATCCTATGGAACAAAATTTAATTGAATTTCACTTTCGGTTCTAAAAATGTACAATTTCTAAAAATAGAAAATTCTCAAAAAAATCATTAAACATTAATTTTGGACCCTCATATGATCAAGTTTGGCCTCTAAAAAATATCAAAATTAAATCTAAGTGGATAGAATCAATTTTTTTGATATAATCATTTTGGCGTGTGGAAGAGCTCAAATGGAGTTATGAGTCAAAAGTTATGGTCTCCAGAAGGTTGGCCTATTTTTTCTACATCGTACTAGGTTTGAATTAGACTCCACTTTTTGGGCAATTATACATGGTTTTTAATGGAATCCAAATAATAAATAATCTATAAAAAGATAAGTAGCGTAGAAATACCTCTCAGAAACTAAAAAATGAATTAGTTTTTAATATTTTGGACTAAGGCAAATGGTTTTGAAAAAATAAGCAACATAACACTTGTTGGTGTAAATGTGTATGTATCATGTTTTTTGACATTGGAATTGTTTGATTGTAAGAAATTATTTTAGAATCAACATGAAAATAAAAAATAAGCACCTAAGTACATGATCCTATTTTAACAATTAACACAAGGCTGTATCATAGGCACTAAATTCCATTGATATACCTATTCTTGAGAGGAATTAAGTGTTAATCCAATAAATAAAAGTACATGAAGGTAGAGTGTTTATACCCCACTATCTCTCAATAAAATGTACATGGCATGCTACTAATAATGCTAAAGCATATCAAAATTTATAATCTAATCTGTGGTAAGTGGGGTATCTTAGTATAAAATTCTCACTTTGTCTTTCTCGATGGTACCTAGAGGGCACTTTACAAATGAATGCAAGTATAACTAGATTTTTAAAAAAAGTTCTTGTCCCATTTTCAACCACTTTATATATCAATTGCTTAGTGAAGTGTGATGTCTAGTAACTACAAGCTACGAGGATCTATTCAACTTGTTGGATTAACCACTCAACCACTATTTAATCGAATAACATTTTCAATATTTATACCCCACTAGGTAATGGGGTTGGTACTATACATGGAGATGAAAACCTAGGTAAATGTACCCTTAGAGAACTTGTGAGGAGGTTATGAACTCCCACTCACTAATCCAAAATAAAATAAAGAGGGAAAAAGATGATTATAAATTAACAACATTCAATAAAATGAGGGGAGAGAATACATGGCTTAAACTTTGGTCTTCAAGAAATAAGAATCTTAGTAATGTTTCTAAGTTACCCTAAGTAGGGGAGAGTATACACACAAATTCATTAAATAACACTCAAAGAAAAAGAAAACACAAAATAAATAAAAAGTAAAATATTTTTAAGCACAAAAATAAATGAAATATTTTTTGAAAAACTCTATTTAAAACTTGGAACGGAAAACTTTGAAAGTTATTTGATTGATTTTAAGCACTAAGTTAAATGTTTAAAAACTTTTAAAACTTTGAAAAAAAGGAAAGGTTGTTGTGGAAAAATTTTAGGCACCAAAATTAATACATGTGAAAAATTGAAGTCAAAATGTTTTAAGAACCAAATACAAGTGTGAAAATTCCTTTGAACTCAATAAGAAACACAAAATGGATTTGTTAGTGCATAATACATCATATATTTGTCTAGTCCCCTACATCGAACAATTAGTGGATTCATTTGGGTTATTTAAGTTACAAATTTAAAGCAAAAATTTGGTCCTTTATAGCTCTCACATTTATATCTTAGAGCAAAGTCACCATTTAATAGTTTATGTTGCATAATTTTCCTAAAAAATATAGTGAACCAAAAAGACACAAAAGATGGCAAAGTCACTATTTAGCAGTGGCAAAGTCATAGATTAGCAAAATCAAAGTCATTATTTTCATGAAAAAAATAAAAAAGACACCAAATTCATAAAAAAATTATACCTGATAAAGTCATCGATATATAAGGTCAAATTCATTATTTTTTAGGGTCGAAGTCACCGATACACAGTGACAACTTCATCATTTTTGAGTTAATAAAAACATGGTAAAATTAGTTGAAAATGATAAAAATAAGGCCTAAAATTATATCTTTTCAGTTTTTAAGAGACCAATGTACTCTTATGATGAATATGGGGTGTGTGGTCCCATAGGGTGAGCCATTATGTAATCAAACAATTCAAGTACAATGTTAGTTTATGCATTAGTATAGTGAAAAAAAAGAAAAATGCATCAAAACTAGCATTCTAAGCCTGAAAACTTGGGGGAAAAAATAACAAGAAAACAAAAAATACTACAAAGATAAAATAACACTCTTTACCTTCCTTGTGAATTAAAATTTCAAGTTGGCCTAATGGGAATTGTGTTTAGGTTTGTGGGCCAAGAGTATTCATCAATGGTGTATAAGCATCATCTCTCCTTGTTCACCTTAGCATATGGACATGGCATGTGTTGATTATTTAGGCTTTATTTAGGTATTTATTAAAAATAACATTACACTAAAAAGTTTTTTTTGAAGTATGTAAGGATCCTCCTTTATATAGATTTTTAGAAATGGGGAGAGTAATTTGTGGCCATGTATCTTAAGATCAATATGTGTAGCCACAAATTAAGTAAAATTTTAAGGCCTGAGGCCATAATGATGCAATTAATTTTTTGCTTATGAGGTATGGCTTGCATAAATTGATATTTGTTCACATGAATTTTGAGTGCTTGATAACTTTTAACCTATGACATGCATGATGTCATATTTTCAATGAATTTTATGAATTTATATTTTTATAAATTCAAAGAACTATCAGTGTTTTAACTAACCATTTAATTATATTGAACCATTTGAAAAATTCTAATTAGGTTAATTGTCATTCCTAAATTTTGACATGGTTGTCCTTCACACTTCATTGAAATTGACAATTTACTAGGTCACAATTTTCTTGCGGATGAATTGGCAAGAGGTTATTGTTGCATATAGTGTATTACAATAAATAAAGATGCATTAACTTGATTCAATGGACAGACACTAGGTTTACAAATGAATTTGGACATTTTAGTGATTTTAAAGCTTAATTACATTATTTGCTAAAAATTGGTCTAATGTCATTTTAGACATTGAAGTGACCAAAAATGAGTGTCTACTCTTCTTATAAGGAAAAATATATTATAAAAAACACTTCTCTTCCAATATTTTAAATAAAAATAGTATGCATACCAATTGCATTTCCAAATTTAACATGTAATGATCCATAACAAGTATGTGTTAGAGTGACAAAGATGTTTCCAATACTTATTTAGTCTGATAGGTACATTTAGACAAGTTTTTCAAATGCATTTGAATAATATTTCATTACTTTACATGTTTCACATCTAATTGTATCACTTTAATAAAACTCAACCACTAAGAGCCACTTCGTAATCTTCCAAAGTGAAAATAAATAATGTAAATTTCACTTTTCATATTTTCCATCATCCTCACATGATGAAAACCTAATGTAAATTCCAAAGGAAATCACCATGACATACTATGTAACCATCCTAATTTGCATAGTCAATCTATAGAACATCATACATGACCAATTACTTTTAAAATACACCTTGTGTAACACCAATCATGTGTAAAATTACTATTAAATAGATTCATGCAAGGTTGAGACTTTTTACAACATTCAATTAGACATAATGGGCCCTCTTTCCAACTTTTATTTGGTGAAATTTACCTTTCATTAGGTATGCTCTACTTCAAAAAAGATAATTTTAAAATTCCCCTCTCATCTTAGCATTATTTTATGTTTAGATCCACTTTCAGTTCAATTCAAAAATCTAATATATATTTCTAATTAGAAGATATATATGAAATTGGTTGCAAAATTTTATGAATATCAAATTATTTTGAGGTAAATTAAGATACCTTTTTAAGAAATGCACATCAAATTTTGGATAAATAGAGGTTCTTTTATCACCTTAATTAGGTAAAAAAAAAAACTATAATTAATTTTCAAGGTAGACATGTCCTCTATTTTTTATATTAATTATGGTGTGGACATAGAAATAACAATTTTAAAAACTTCATAATGAATTTATAAAAACTAAGAGATATTTGAGAACATATCAAGTAGATAACAAAAATTTATAAGTGTTTCAAGATTATATATTTTAAGTTATATTTAACCTTTGATAGTAAACACGTAAGTAATAAGTAATGTATTCCTCTATCAACCCTTTTTCCATGTTTTAGGGATCTTAATCTCAAATTTGGCACATTTTGAATTCGTGTTTATTACTATATTTTTATATTTAGCTTATATCTATCTTATTTACATGTTTTCATTGGTTTAGTTTCATTTTATTAACCTAAAATCACAGTGTGCATTGCCCATAAAATATACACTTTATTAAATTACAATGTATCCCATTTCTAGATATGTAGTCATAATTAAGATTCTTGAATTCACTTTGTAGTCTGAATCTACTTATAGAGTGCACATGTAAGTGATCACAAGAATCTTGATGTAACTATAGTTACAATGTGTGAATTATGTTTTACATGCGTTAAAGTAAAGTAGAGTGATACTAATTGGTTGAAACCATCGATCCACATCTCTATGCAAATTTTAAATATCAACATGTTTTCAAACCATGTTCAGGCATAGTTCTAACTTTCAATATTGAAAAAAAAATTAAGGGATTGAAATTTTAAGGAGTTATAGTGCATGGATGATAAATTTTATATAAGACATCCACGATTCCTTGAATAAACATGTAAACAAAAATTGAAAGTGATGGGAACATTGTAAAAAAAATGATAGTTTGGTAAGTGCATCAAAACCTATATTTTTTAATCATTTATATATATTTTTTATCAGGATGAAAGCTGAATTTTTATAGAGCCCCTAAAATTTACACATAAAAAATTATAGGCATGGCTAATTATAATGAAATAATAAAAAACCTAAATATATATATTAAAAAAAAAACATAAATAAATATGGGATTATGTTAGCAAATAGTCAACATAAGATCCCCCTTCTGTCAGCATCCAATTCCTGATGAATGCTAAAGTTTAGGATATAAATAGCTCACCAAGATTAAATGATTGAACAATTAGAACTCAAATCACAAACCTTATTACTTCAATTGAAAAAAACTATGTTTCACCTCTCCCTTTTCTTTGGGAACACAAATTCATGTTTCTTGGCTCAAAGACATTTTTATTCAAGATTATTTTTATATTATACACTATAGTTAAATCCTCACTATTTCCTAAGTAGGATTGAGGAAAGAAAGTGTAAAAAAAATATATTGATTTAGTGGGTTGAAAATTTTTCATTTCAAGATGAAGCTACTTTGAATATAGATAAAATAACCTTTGGTTTCACCATGTCTCTTTCCTCCGTATGATTCTTAAATAATATCTTGACATTCATAAGGTATAACAAATGAGAATGTGTTCCTATTGTTGTAATAAAAAATTGATCTAAAACTCAAGATTTTGAAATTGTAATGTGTGGATTTATATCCCCTTCTATTGTAACAAGATTGATAAGGACACCCTTACACCAAGATGTCTCCACCTTTATTTTGAAACTCCTACAAGTTATAGTCAAATGACCTATCCTAAAACATACAGACATCTAGGGTAAATTAATACATTATTTGTGAATTACATAATAACTAAATCTTATACACTTGGTAAATATAAACTTTTCTATTCCTCTCTATTATATACATTTTCCCACTACTAAAGGGTCACATCTACTATCTCTCTATGGGCCTATCGCTTATATTTTAGTCTGATCAATGTTATTTTGATGACACATACCTTATATCATGACCAAAATTCTATAAAATTTATTATCTTCTATTTTTATAAGTCTTATACCTATGCGTATTTTCTAGTTACTCAAACATTTGTGTTGTAGTTAGATGCCTACTTTGACATAAGTGTCATATCCTAATACAAGTGTTTATTTCTATAAAGTAATCTAATTTACAAATAAAACATATCCCTATGGTTTGCCTGAGTTATTTGATGTGAGATATTATCCAAAAGGATTGGTATATATGAATGATCAATCCTCATTCATTTCTCACCTAACACAAACCAAATAACTCACAAGGCAACTTACCAAAAGCATTCAATCAGTCATTCATGTGAGTAAATATTCCTTATTTTCTTATATTTCTATATCAATCATAGGGACAACACATATGTAGCCATATTTGCTAAGTTACAAGATAGGTCACTTCTTGTACTTTATTATAACTTATTGCATCCTTATGGACACATAAGACCACACGTATGGGAGAAATACATGAGTCTAAGGCCATCCAAAGCATAGTGTCTATGTAGGATACATAGATTGATAGAGGGGTCTTTAGGGTTGGATCTACACTTTGAACCCAATAACCCATTTTTCCCATAGTCACTATGGAGATAAAAGACTAGTGTTTTGGATATTTAAAAATAGAAACAATCCATGATCTAGATCTGAATTCACTAGAGCAAAGTGACATAAAACCTATAACATTATACGTGGTCATATCTAGATCCAATATGTATTCATCACTAGACACCTAAATCCATGTTAGACAAAAGCATCAATGCAACCATCCGAGGTAGACATAAGTGTCCAAGGTTAGAGGTAAAATGTATAGAATCTAACAACTGATCCAGAACCCAGATCAAGTCTATTTGTATCATGTTCTATATCATATCTAAATGCATATAATAATCCAACTAAGTATCATTGTTTTTACATTTATTAAAAATATCAATCACTGGTTTTACTTATTATTTTTATCATATGTAAGTATTTAAATTCAAAATATGTTTTATCTAAGTTTGCAAATTAAATGGCTTAGTATATATAGAGTTTTTCACCATTTTACCCTAGGATATCTTTATCCCATTCAATCCTTGATTCCTTAATCTAGATTTTAGGGTTAAATATTTGTGTACATATTTCCCATTAGAATTTCATCACATGTTGGAAACATTCAATGCATAATATGGTGCTTCAAAAAAACTTAGTGTCAATAAAACATAAAAAATTACTTTAAATTATGCTATAAAAAATTACATAAATGAAATTAAATAAATTAACATACATACCATCACTCACCTAGGTATTTTTTAGAATCTTACCATCTCTGATCATTTTTTTATAGGTTTGGTCTCACATATATAAGATTGGTGCTATAATAGGTGCAACAAGCCTATAAATAAGTAATTTTTGAAAATTTTACAAAAATAATCCTTTAAAATTAAGAAATTATTTATAAGTTAAGATTATATCACTTCTTTTTATTCTTCAATTAGAGGTACACTTATTAATATGTGGTATTTTTATGAAACCTTATAATAATTTTTAGAAGCTTGCATTTTATATTTTATGGCTATAAATAAGTGTCAATGTCATTCATTTGGTATATTGCAATTTTAGATTTTATATATTATATAGGTTTGGAAGAATCATATATATTTTAGTGAGAGGAATTTTTTAAAGGGTTTAGAGAACCGTTGTAGGGGTGATCCACAATAATTATCCATGTGTGTTTTAAATTTAATCTTAGATGGAAAGATAGATTATATTATAAATAGAATGTACTCCAAAAACATTTCCCTTGAGGTATTAAATATGTATAAAATAGTGAAGGGGATAATGGGTTTGTTTAGAATTAGGTTTTGAGATGTGTGCAATTATTACCTAATATATTACAAGTTAATGAGAATATATACTATTAATCGAATGAGGACAGACAAACTCATACTAAGGGATTAATAATATTTCCATCTTTTCCTTTAGAGTTTTAACATAAATAAAAACTCACTTAGAATATATAAAGTTAGGGTGGACCTAGAATGTAATTTTCACTATTCCACTGTTATATATAATTTTTGTTCCAATATGATCCTAACATGAATTAAATTTATTTATTAGAAAAAAATTATTCGTTAGATACTAAAATATGGTATTTGATACTTGACAATGACAATCTTAACACATATTTAACATGCATGACTTGAGAACTCAAATAATGTCTTAATCCTCCATTCTCTCGAACATGTATGATATCTTATGATTCAACCATTATATTTTATTGTTACACACATAAAAATATAATTTTATATTTTAAACATAATATATATCCTATACAGGCATCTCCAAACTCTAAGTTAATTTCACCTCTACACAGTTAGTTCTGATAGATTCATTTAGTATCGCAAGTCAATACTGGGATGATCTACTAATTATTAACACACACCCCAAAACTTGATAGTTTTAAAAATAAAATATCACCTTGGAGGAGGCCCATTTTCCCTATGTTGGTGATGTGAGAA
Source organism: Torreya grandis (assembly GCA_037957365.1). Classification (NCBI taxonomy): domain Eukaryota; kingdom Viridiplantae; phylum Streptophyta; class Pinopsida; order Cupressales; family Taxaceae; genus Torreya; species Torreya grandis. The sequence goes on along the minus strand of JARHVA010005291.1, from coordinate 181,191 downwards.
ATTAATTAATTGGATCCATATATAAAGATAATCAATGTTGCATTCAAAAAATGACTTGGCACTTATCTAGAACACATTCACACAATATTTCACATTGAAAAAATATTCCTGATTATTTATAAATTGGTAATATATTAATTAGGCACAAGTAACAATCACAAGACAAGGCTAAAGTACTATAAAGTTAGGTTAATGAAATAATTGTTAAGTATCAAACCCAAATCATTATCTCAATGCTTATAATGAAGTAACATAGTTGTACAATCACACCAAGCGGGAAAACTATGTGTGACATTATTTCCCTCATTAGATTATTGGAGACATAGGAAGTGGTCAATCATTAAATAACGGTGTTTGGAGTTAACTCACCCCATTACACTTTCCTAGGTTTTACAAGTTTCTAGCCCTCACAAGTATACCAAGGGTTTTAAATCAAAGGAGACACATTTCTAAACATACATAGTTGGTTTGAGATCATAAATATAGTAAAAGTAAATATGGGAATAAGTTACTATACATTCATTATTCATTAATTCTAAACACATTAGTACTTACCAAAAGGTCAGGATCAACCAACGATACTAACCCTATCTAGTAGAACTAACACTATGTGGACAAAGTATCAATTCCAAAATTAAATGAACCACTTGCATAATTTGTCATGATTTTCACTCCCAAAATACAATCATTGTTAGACAATCACGCATAAAAGATAAGTACACATCCATTTATTCTACTCACTATATTGAGCATGTACAACTTGTAAAATAAGTAAAATCAACTTTAGTCTTTTACATTTATATATATAAGCTTGAATGCCATATCTTAATATCTTAATTACATTTCAAGGTTCTATCTTAATTAGATTAAATAACACATCTTAATTAAAATTAAGGTAAAACATACTTCAATTGGTGATAAGAACACTAATAATTCAAATAGATTATATAGACACTACATGAAGAATTATAAAGAAATAACATAAGATAATGCTACAGCATTGCCTAAGAATTACAAACAATGTAGCGAGATCAACAAATCATTCCAAAATTTATCATTTTCTAAAGCTAGTATTTCTTATGGAATGTTTTTGGTGCGTACCCTAATTTTTTTATGTCACTAATATTATTTTTAATTATGTAATTCATTTATTTTCAATACATTATTACTCTTTAAGGCATTGATAATTAAGTAAAACATAAGACCCCAACTAACCCCAAATATATTCTCCAAAAGAAATAATTAATTTTATTAAATTTCTAATATTGTTTCTAATTTACTATTCGAATGACTCATACTATATTAGAAAATTAAAATAGAATACATAAGGTTACATAGTAATATGGATGGAGAAATCATGACCCAAACTCCACATCATGAAAATAAAATGGCTCAAAACATTAAAAAAGTACAAGATAGAACATGTTAAGAACAACTATAAATAGTAAAAAGGATAATCAAGCACATGACTCCACCCTAAGAGGTAGAAATTGAGGGTTGTCCTTAGGAAGCACTGACTAAGCAGGTAGTTGCACGTCTTAGATATCTAGAGTAGTCCAACAATCGAAGGGGTCATCATGTATAGTGGTTAGCCAACCATCGACACTCTAATTATAAATACCATCACTCTCTAGAGAACATTGAGTAAGAAAACCATAAAATTTCCCAAAGGCACTCCAACCAACCCTAGAAGAAAGTAGCCCCTACTGAGGGACTAGATTTTGCTTCAACATCTCATAAGAGGAGGTGAAGAGGGCCCATGAGGTGGGCAATCTGGTGAAAATCTACTCATATTAAATGAGACACTACCCTAATGGTCAAGGATATCTTATAGGTGGTAGAGGTCAAGTGCAATCTTCTCCACCCGAACCTAGATATGCAAGTTAATCGAGGAAATAACAACATTTTCATTAATAGAAAATGAAATTCCAAAATCATCATGATCAAAAATAGAATTATTTATGGTTTTCCAAAGATAAAAGAGGATGATAGCATTAAAAAAATTCCACGTAAAATAAATAGAAGCCATCTAGTTTGAATAATCCCAAAAACATGCCTACTACCAAAAACTGGTTCAGGATGAAAGGAGTGCATCCAATTATAAGAAAATTGGGCCTTAGGATAAAACTAGAATAGATGCTTAAAATATTTATGCTATTTGAAATCTAGATAGAAGGGTTACAAAATGCAAAGGTGGAGTAACTTTTTGCCAAGGGGGAACACCTGGTAGATTAAACAATAAAGAAAATGAGCCAATTCGACCTCTAAACTAGGTTGTAACACACATTCTAGACAAATGAGCCAAGTCCTAAGAGAGGAATAAAGGCCCAATCATTTATTGAGCTTGTTGAGATCTAGGAAGAAGGGATGCATCACCCGATATAAAAGACCTCTGGAGTACCTTTAAAATACGTATCACATTTCCACCTCCAATCTTCCCACCATGCTCAAGGAGCCTAAAGTCCAAGATTATGGAGCATAACATTAGTAATTAATTAATAAATGTGAAGGATGGAAGGTAAGTCAGCATTATTTTATTGAAATTTTCTTTTCAAATTAGGCCATGGGGATCTAGTCTATGGAATTAGCTAAATCATGAATAGTGTGAATTCCATTCTGGAATAGTCACGGTACTTTAGTATTAGATAATTCAGGTAGGGGAATAAATGAATTAGTGAGAATAAGATAATGCCAAAAACTATGATCATTAAAAGATAACCCTATGTGAAAGCCATCCCTTACCCACTTCACCTGGGGTTTGATTGTTTCGAAAGCCTTCTAGATATAGTTGACCATAAAGGAACCTGTAATCTTGTCTAGCATAATAGTAAAGATAAAGGATTAAAATCCAATAAAATACTAAATTGTTTTACCATAGGTAAAACTTGAAGACCTGAAATGGCAGACAAAGATTTTCCAAGACTCATTTCCCTCAATAGCTCAAACAACCCATTTAGCACACAAGGCCATACTTTATCAATAAATCTTAATTATGCCTATACCTCCTATATCATGAGGAAGGTAGCAAATACCCTGGGACAACCAATTAAAACCTAGGGCCTTGTGAGAATTAGACATTTAGAAATCATAGAAAAGCCTGGATAGGCTATCATAAGATACTTTGGAAGGGTCCTAGCAAGAGGAATAGTATAAAAGAGTGGCTGCCAAAATCTTGGTGTAGATTTGGAACATGCCCGCTAGAGAGAGAGAGAGAGGCTTAGTGATCCAATATTCAATTTGGCCTTCAATCCTATTAAAGACATAATGTCAAAGCTCATAAGGTGAGATGTCAAAAGTGAAGGGGATGGCCAAGAACTTAAATTGTTCCCCTTGAGCAATCCACTACCAATTAAACATTTTAAGCCCCTTAGGCATCGACATCATGCTTTATTAAAAGAAATGGGTTTTACTCCATTGAAGGATGTATCTTGAATCAAAAAGAAAAGGTGTCCAAATACTGCATAGATTCAATAAAAGTGGCCTCTTGATCTTTATGTGTGAGACAGGTTTCAGCTGTAAAGTGGCCATTGATAATTTGAGAGGTGTGGTCAGGTAAAATATTGCCCTGACCAAGCCTCTAAAAGGCCTTAGCGGCCAAAAGATAACCCAATGCTTTAGTGTTAAGAACATAAAGTGATAAATCAAGGGGACACCCTTGTTAAATAGAGTGATAGAGTTAAATCCTCAGGGTTTGATAACCATTAATAGTGAGGTGATTGTAAGCATCATGAATCAAGGTCTACACAACCCCGATAAAATAAGGACCAAAGCTAAGAGCTTTGAGCATGTAAAAAATAAAATGCAACGCGATCTTGTCATATGCCTTTTCAAAATCTAACTTAAAAAAAATTACTCTCTATAGAGAGGAGTGATACTAGGCCATGCCCTCCTAGACTTTAATAAGACTATCCAATATATACCTCCCTTTAATGAAACATGCTTATTTTAGTTTAATAATGGTAGATAAGATTAGCTAGATGTGGTTGGTGAGGGATTTGGTGAGGATATTGTAAGAGACATTTAGTAGGGTTATCAGTTTCCAAATGGTAAGAAGCTCAGGATCACTGACTTTGGGGATCAATTTGATATTATCTTGGTTGATCATCAGGCCAAGAGACTGATTTTATAGGGCTTCTTTGTAGACTTAAAACAAATCAGGGTTGGGGAACTCCCAAGTGCCTTTGTAAAATTCACTAGATAAACTATTGAGATTAGGGGACTTATCACTACTCATAAAATATAAATCCTCCATAAGCTCCTATAGGGTGAGTGGGGCTTCACATAGCCACTGATTCATAGGCTTGATCTTGTAAAGAACCACTTCAAGGAAATTCTGAAGAGTGTGAGACCTCTCAGACATAAAGGGCTAGGCATGAAAAAGCTATAGGTAGTGATCTAGAAAGGTTGAGAAAATTTTAACATGAGAGGTGAGTCAGGATTGAGCCACTTTAATAGTTTTAATTTTCCCACAAACCTACTTAACTTTTAGTGCTTTGAATAACTCCTTGGAGAATTTGTCACCAATTTTTATATAATGTAATCGACCTCAGAGTTGGGCACTCTAGCTACATGACTATCTACCAATATAAAGTGGTATTTGAGGGATGTAACCACCCTTTAAAGTTACATTTTGAAAGGATCATTCTTGAGGGAGGTAGAAATACATTTTAATTCTTCGATTATATCCTCCTTTGAATGCTTGAAAATCCAAGCAACATGTTTGCCATGGTGACAGAGGAAGGTGGTGGTGCAAAGAATGGCTTCATTTCGCCACTCAATCTAGTTAGTGGCATATGTGGGCTGGAAGGCCAAATCCTAAATTTGGTGGATGATTTGGATGGTGCTAGCATGATGTAGCATAGAAGTGTTGAGAAAAAATTGATTGTGTGATACCTTGAACTACCTAGAGGTCCATTCTAATTCATAGGAGATAGGTGAATGGTATGACAAGACAATATCTGAGTGGATGTTGATAGGTTGGCCATCAATGTTGGCAAAGGAAAAAATATTTTACTCTGACAAGATAAAGTTGTCTAACCATTTGAGCATGTGGTAATCCCTAGTTTTGTAGCTAGACCATGTAAACTGAAATGTGTGATTAAATGTCCACTGCCTAAGGAGAGGGTCTGCTACCCCCTATTTATTTTTGAAATAGTACCAATCCTCAGGCTCACCAACATACCAACACATGGGGCCCCAACTTTGTATTAAGGGTGTGTACATATATTAAATTTGTCATACTCTAGCCATGTGGTAGGAGGTAGCCCATCTGCGAATGATTGTCAAAGTAGGGAGTGGTCAAAGACATCATTGGGAGCATAAAAGTTGAGGATGCTAAAAACATGGCCATCAATGTCAATAATAATCAAGACTACCTAATGTGATGGGTCCTCTCCAATGGTAATAATGTCAGAGGAGACCTTAAAAGTAATTAAGATACATGCACTACCATTTCTGCCTCTTAGATGGTGGTGAACTGGGTGGCATCTAGCCAAATACTTCATGGAACCATCTAGAAGAGAAAGCTATAAATCTTAACTTCTTATAGATAAATAATATATTAAAAAATAATATGCTAACATGTAACTCACATAGAGTATTTATAGGTAGACTCTATAAGAACCCTTACATTCCATGATAAGACATTAATGAGGGGTCATCCATTTGAATCTCCCCTTTCCCTTCCTCAACATCTACTAATGCTATAAAGTTGTTGTGCTGGTGAGGGCATGCAATCATACTGCCTACAATCTAGCAGTGTTTAGCACCATGTTCCTCCCAAGGAGAGTTAACGCCCCTACAATGCAGGATGCGAGACCATTGGGAGAATGATCCACTAGTTGAGTGAACCTCAGCTAGAGGCATCCAAAAATTTTGGGAGGTTGGAGAAATGCTTTGAGGGTTAGGAAGAGCCAAGATGGAAGGGGTGATAACTAGGTCCCCTAAAAGGGTGTGATAACTAGAGGAGAATCCTCTTGAGGTGGCAGTTGGGGTGTGCTTTTTGGCTTAAGGTGTGACGCCCATTTTCGGGGAACTGTGGTCCAGCCATCACCTTGGTATTTTGGTTTTGCCTTTTCATATTGAGGAGGTGGCTGAGGAGGCTTGGGATGACCCATGCGAGGAAAATCCTTGATGCAATGGTTTGAGGCTTGACAACAAAATAAAGTGTTGAGAAGGTTAAAATATACAAACTTTTGTGACCACTGCATCTCCCCAACCTAGATTTCAATGAACTCGTTTATCTCTTAGGAGAGGTAAACCTCCACACAAAATCACTTATTAAGGTGAGGGAGAACCACTTATTTGGTTCAATTGTAACCATGCATCCGATGGAATCGATGATTTTGGGAATTAAATCCCAAAGGTGAACTGGCAAACTGGTAAATTTAATACATATAGGCACACGAAGGGTGACATTTTCATAAACCTTAAAATCCCAAGACCAAGGACACAAAATCATAAGCCAGTTACGAAGGAACCAAACATTGGACTTCACAAGAATCAATTGAGTTTCAGAGGGCTCCTAAAAGGTAAACAAAAAAATACTTTTGGTAGGCTTACGGATACTAGAGACATAGACCCCTAGTGGCTGCTAGTGGTTGTCGTGATAGTTATGGAGGTAATCCTTCGAGGGTATGTGGCCAACAAAATAAACTAGAATAGAACAATTTTTACACCACTTGTTCAACAATAGAAACATGAATACTTACCTTCAGAAGGGAGAGGGGATAGAGGGATTACTTCATCGTAAACTTTCAGAACAAACTTCCAAGCTCGTTTGGGTGCCATTAGCTCCATCTCCTGCATCAACAGATGCAATAGAGCACATAGAAGCCATAAATATAGGGCATACCTACCTTAACGGTGGCGTGCCAAGCGTAGTTAATGCACTGCAGCCTTAATAAATCCTTTGGGTGTTATGGTGTGACACAAAGGCGTCATAAATGCAAACCATGAAAAAACCCTAACAAAGTGAATTCTCCTCTTCTTTATTATCTTTCCATATGACATGTATCGTTTCTAATTTCAAACAAAGAGAAGAAAGATTGTTTTCTAGGTTACGTGTCACAACACAAAGATGGAGTGAAAGAATAGAAGTACTAGACTACACGAGCATAGTCATCAAAGTGATTTGAAGTATCTATTTTTTGTTTGGAACACACAACGCCTTGTACATCAATCACTGGTTATTTTCAAATTTTTGTCTGACATCTCTATCAGTTTTGGACTTGTCTTGATATTAAATTTTATTGACTATTACCAGATAAGCGGAATACACCTCGAAATCCTATAATCCTATAGGAATAGGCTACTTCTAATTATGAAATATCAATAAAAATTTATTTTTCTTTTTCGTATATTTACTATGCGAAAATAAATAAGTTGTTTGCGCTACATGTACCTGTAATTCATATATTCCTAATACAATGCTCTTATATATTTATTCATATGGATAAACTTGGGCTGGGAAAAGTTATGCCATTATTATTATGAGCTGCGAATGTGCCTTTCATACCGAACGCTTAGTTAAGTATGGAGTAGTAACTATCTTCATCTCAGGAATCTTGCAAACCAGAAGACTGAAGCTTTGGGATGTTTATTCAAATTAATCTTATAATCCTTATAGTGAAGACCAAATCGAACGGTATATCCGTTTGTTCATTCAAAATTTTCTAACAGAGACCATGCAGCGTATCCTCGTACGTTTGATCCACCCCTGCAATCCCATTGTTTCAGTCAACATACAAAAATATTGAAAAACGAAAATTGTGGGGAGAGTAATAAAATTAGCATTACTTGCCGGATTGCTAGGTGAATATATGACAAATTTTGTGAGTAATAATCTAGTCGCCTACTGTCATTCAGCTGTACTTTCAATGGTAAACTATCGTTGTGGAATTGATCAATACTTGCAATCAATATCACTTGTTGTTTCATCAATATCTGCCTGCAATCTATATCCTCAGCTTTAATAATAATTTGGGGGTTCATACGAACTGGACTCTCGCAGGGAGGGGAGTTTAACGTTTTCTGTAATGAAAATTGGTGGATTGTGATATCGATATTTGGTATAGTTTAATAGGTCTCTTATTCCAGGCGGATTCACGTAAATCAGTTGGATGCAGGCCGCTCACCAAGTTTCAAATTTCAACATTCGGCCCAAACACCATTTCCACATTTTTTATTTATTTCTGAATTATATATTCTTGTGGATTCCTTACCATTGCTGAAATCGGTAAATCCTTCATTTACATGTTGAAATTTCCTAACCTAATTCTTACAAATGCTTTAAGTGGTTGAAATAATATTCATTCCAAAGTCAAACCGATAAAATTATATTTAAATTATACTGGTTAGATTAGGTCGTCAATCCATTGAATAGCTCGTATTAAGCTGATTCGTTGGCGTGGATTCATAGGCAGAGTATCGACTGGTATAATAATTTAAGCCCACAAAATAAAATTATGAAATTGATCACCAACAAAAACAGGTAAACGCGCACCAACCAGGTTCCTCATACTTTTCAGGTATTTCCCTCTTGTGATTGGATCCATTAACCTACTGTCTCATTTCCATATGTTTGATTATTTTAAAAATTAATACCCAATTGTTGTCAGAAAATCAATGATAAATTTCTTATCAACCAAGCATTAAATCTATGATTGATCTTAATCAACATGCACAAACTCGGGTGCATGCTGGCGTGGCTTCCGATCGACCAGTCCTTTGAGTGACTCTTTAACCCTCACCGCTTAACCATTTTAAAACTTAACCACTTGTGCTACTGTTAACTGTCTCCACTCCTAACCGTGACGTCACTAGCAAACATGAAACCAAACCGACATTTAATCGCGTGCTTTTCTGACATCATCGATCATTCGCGGGTAGCCGTCAAGGTAGGCATGGAATGTGCATAGAGTTTCATGATTAGCACTGTAATCAATGCTGCGAAATTTTAAATTATTATTTGTGATGAGTAACTGATGGGCAGATCTCGCTTGATGGTGCATGCGTAGGCAATGAGCATCCCATGAAAGATTGAAGATTTTAAGTGCTAGTATAGGATCAAACAACCCCATGCACTCTGTGTCATTTCGTAATCGATCTCTAATGCAGAGGGACTGGAAGGAAAAAGATCGAGCTCAATGGGAAAGGAGGAAGCACTGGGGCATCTTCCAGGTTAGCCTTGTTTTTCTTGAATCCATAGATAACCATTTTGATACGTCAAAAGAAAAATACTCACAAATGAACAAAAAAATGGAGAGGAATGTTTGAGACTCCGTGTTGCTTGATGAAGTGTGCAAATGATCTATGTTTAATAGAATATATGTTCGATGAAATTGGTCCAATGCATTTGTATTTTTTCTTCTACATATTTTATATGTCCCTTTGATCTGTGATTGTAAGTCTTGATAATTCATATCTGACATCAAGGAATGTTGTGGTTGAAGGATATGCAAAAAACAGGTTTGTTCAAAAGAACTTAAAAGGCATTTAAAGAATCACCATTCGCATGTTTAATGCCAAACTCCACAACCTTTTTCAGAATGTGGAAGCATACTAAAGGCTTACAAACTGTATGACAAAATGTAAAGCTAGGCTTATCTTCCTGCATATTTATAGACTTGCGATATCCTGAGCTGCCAAAAATGTCAGTCTTACATATACTCGGTTACAATTGATTTATAATTTTTTCAAAATATTGGGTATGTTTTCTGGGAAGTCAATATGATAACATGCTGACATTATGCCACCATGTGCAAGACTACAATAGACAACCCTCACAAATAAAAAGAAGGGGAAACACTATGATTAATTGATTAAAAACCAAGGAAATCTAGAAAGTATAACACAACGCTCTCAATCATTTACTATATTAGCCATGAAAAGTTATAACCAAATAATTCCTTCATCGTCTCCTTACATTACCATAGCTTCAAGAAGAGAGTATTTCCATATAGTTTGTGATAAATATGGACACATTATGTGTAAGGCTTAACTGAATTTTCTTAACTTAGATTGCATCTTCGACTAAATACCCAACCATCAGATTAACAAAAGGAAAGCACTCATTCTTGAATCGACACAAGGTTGCATAGATATACACCATACTCTTCAAAAGACCATCTATAGTCATATGAAAGACTGTAAGCAACCGCATTCTGCATTTAACATCTAGAAACTACACACAAGCCTATATTAAAGAACATATGTTGTGTGTAAAAAGCACATGGTAATAAGGGAAACTAGTCTTGAGAGGTGTCTATAGTATAATTCACTTATGATAGTCAAGGAAGTATTGATGCTCTTGAAATCTGAGGGTGTTTCATAGGAATTGGATTCAAATGAGTATTAGGTCTCAGCTGAGGGTTGGTTGCTTTGGTAGTGGCACTTAGGACTGGGGAACATTGGAAACCTTGCAGCACAAAGCCAACCTTGTATATACTTTTATCAAACCCAAATTGCAGTATTACTCTTGGAAATTCCAATTGAGCTTAATAAGGGAGAGGTTCTTGATGTAATAGGGATGTTGAGATTTGGGACACTTTATAGCAAAGCACTAGGGAGTGCAAGACTATGAATTGATATAATGGGGAATGTAAAAGTGCTAGGAGTAGCATAATAAGAAAGAAAAACAGGATCCATACATGTTGTAGGGGACATAAGAATTCTAAGACTAGGTACTGCATTGGTGAACCTAGGGGAATAAGAGAAGTAAATGGTGAAGTAAGACTTGAAAAATTGAAAGAAAAAATTCTTCCTATGAGAACTTCTCCTTGAAATAGTTTAGTAATCCATAACTTGTTTTCTTTAATAATATCTAGCTCTATATTCTAACAGGAATTATTTCTAGAGACAAAAACAAGTTTTCAAAAATAATTTAAAATTTATCTAGAAAGTTAAATCCCCTAAATAGAAAACGTATCTATATATTTGAAGTGTTGTAATACTAAAACTTAAACACTCTGATGCCGAACTAAGACAATGATATCATTGTTGTCTAGAATTTATCTCCACTAAAATTTTCATGGCCAATATATTTATCAATAGTAAGGAATACCTTCCTTTTATGCAATGGTAGAGGAACATAGGGCAACCTAAATATAGGTCTTATATATCCAAGTTATGTGAGATCTATATAAACACCTATGAGAATAAGCTCACGGAAGAGTCAATCCATCAAAGGAAATAGCATTTTGTTCATTCTTTCATGTTTCCAATTGAACATAAAATCATCCATTAAACATGAAATAAAGTTAATTGTAGGAAAGATGACACCTATACCTCCATAGACTCATCGGCCGAGTGCAACTATCACACACAAACTCAAATGCATGTTGGTGTAGTATCAAAGGAATCATAACTCTAGGTACCACAATAGTGACCCAGAAGCAAGCAGTGAATTAGGAGTTGATGGAATATTGGTCATTGATAAACTAGGTCTTTAAGGACCAGAAACACTAACAAAAACATGTTATTCCAATGAATCCCAAATCTTATCATACCTAATAAGTAAGCCAATTGTTTGTGGTTTTATCCTATTAGATCTTACATTACTAATGAACCCAAACACTATCAATATCAAAATTACGATAGGCCAAGATCTAAAACAATAACTCAGAATTTATTTGTATTAAATGAATTGAAATAATTACAATCCATGCATATATAAGACTCAACTCCGGATAAGAGTTGACATGCAAAAATTTAAAAAAAAAAACTAAAATCTAAAAGAAATCTATTTTTAGCAAGTTTTGCATGCAAGCACATGTAGTGCTAAAAATGTCCTAAAATACTCTAAACACTAAAATTAGACTATAGGATGAATTTAAACTAAAGTTCACGTCTGGTCATAATAATATGTAATTTCTAAAAATAAAAAAGTCCAAAAAAAAATCATTAAACTATAATTTTGGACCCTCAGATGGTCTCATTTGGCCTCCTAAAAATTTCGAAAAATGCCTCTAAGAATATGTAGAATACTTTGTTCTTACCTCATTTAATTCATCATTTAAATATTCTATTGTCTTACCTTCTTGACTCAACACAACACTTATTCCCATAAATGAAGCATCACAATAGACATCAAATACTTTGTTAAAATTTGATAATGCTAAAATCATATTTTTGTAATCTTCTTCTTCATAAATTCAAAGCTTTCTGTGGCTACTCTAGTCCATGTAAATTCCTTCCCTCTCATGCAATCTTTATTTGGTGTCATAATACCACAAAAAAATTTAATAATGTTTTTGTAAAAAGTTGCTAAACCATGGAAACTTCTTACCTTTGTAATGCTTTTTGGAATAAACCACTCAAGGATTTCCTTTATCTTTTCTTCATCTATTCTCACACCATTTGCTGAAACTAAAAATCCAAAAAATACCAAACTATTATGGATAATCTTGTACTTTTTCAATTTTGCATACAACTTCTCCTTTCTTAACAAATCCAGTACCATTCTCAAATGTTGTATGTGTTCTTATTTAATCTTGCTGAATATCAAAATATCATCAAAATAAACAACCAAAAACTTACCAATATATTCTCATAGTACTATTTCATAATCCTCATAAATGTGTTAGGTGCATTAGATAATCTTAATGGCATCACCATCCACTCATATAAGCCATCCCTAGTCTTGAATGTAGTTTTCCACTCATCTCCGTCACAAATTTGAATCTGATAATAACTAATACTCAAATCAATCTTGGTAAAATATTTTGCTCCTATAAGCACACCATCATATCATCTAAATGAGGTATTAAAAATCTATACTTGATAGAAATTTTATTAATTACTCTACTATCCATACACATTCTCCATCCTCCATCTTTATTTGGAGTTAGCAACACTAGTGTTGCACATGGAATCATACTCTCCCTTATTATATTATTTATTAATAATTAACTAACCTATTTATTTAATTTTGCATGTTATATTGGACTTATCCTATAAACTGCTTGATTGGGTAGAGCTGATGTTGGAATCAAACCAATGTGATGCTGAATATCTCTCTTTGGTGGCAAACCATCTGGTAACTCATCAAGGATAACATCTGCATATTATTTCAACACTCTTGCTACTTTTATTGGTATTTGCACCATTTTTGTGTCTTCATTCTTTGTTACTAATACATAATAATAACCTACCACCTTCATATCTTGGATACATTTTTTAGTAGAAAGCATGATTTCTACCTTCTCTTCCTCTTTAAAAGGTAACAAAACTAACTTTGTACCACCTTTCCAAAAAGTGTATGAGTTCTTTGCCCCATCATGAATTACTTTCCTATAAAATTACCATGGTCTCTCCAATAACACATGCCATGCATCCATCAGAATAACATCACACGATATTTCATCATTATAAGTTTATCCTATAGAAAACATGATTAAGAACCTTTTATTTACTATAACCTCATTCTCTTTCTTAAACCGTTAAATTTTATAAGCATTAGGATGTTTTTCACATTGTAAATGTAATTTCTCCATAATTTCTTTAGAAACTATATTTTCAAAACTACCATGTTTTATAATTACTTTGCATATCTTTCCACTTAAAGTACATCTTGTTCAAAAAATGTTTGATCATAGCCATGCATCAACACCCTTTTTATTTTATAATTGTTACCTCCTTAGAGCGATCATTTTTCTTCTTATCATGAGACTCTCTCTAACATCTACTGGTGTAATTTAATTATTTTTCTCTTCTATCTCAACCTTAAATAGATTCACTCTTGCGTGATCCTCTTTCCTCATTTCTTGATCTTGATAATGTAGACATTAAAGTATCTTATGCCCTTATTTTCCACACCTATAACAAACACAAGATCTACGTTGATTTAGAAATCATCATCTAATACCACCATAACCTCAGTCTCGCTGAAACCCTCTTCCACTTTATTGGTATTGAAACCCTTGCCTATTCTCATCTTATCTTTTTGCACCATGTGATGATTCACCTCTATCATTATTAGACCAACCTCTAGTTGTATTAGATATACCTCATCCCCTTATTGGAGGGGATTTGTGTCTTCTTGGACTGAGAGATGTTCTTCTAAAATTCTATCTATTTTGCTTTTATTCTACCTTCAAAGCTAATTGATAAGCCTTCTCCATGCTAAGTATTCTATGCATGCTTAATTCATCTATAATAGTAAATTTTAAGCCATTTACATACCTTAAATCCATTTATTCTTCTATTTATTCATGTTCCACTCATATGGAAAGCTTCTAAAACTCATATGTATACTCTTGTATACTGTGACCCTTTTGCCTCAAATTCTAGAATATTTTTTATAGGGTTTATGTATAATCCACAGGAAGAGATTTCTCCCTTAGCTTCTTCTCCATATTTTTCCATGAATTAATATTCTCTTTAAATTTTCTCTATCTCTCTTTTTTTATGTGATTTCACCAAATTATTGCATGAACTTTCAATTTAATGCATGCAAACTTTACCTTCATTTATTCTCTCATGGTCTTCCACTAGAAGAACTTCTCCATGATATTCATCCAATTTATCAACTCTTCTGGTTTAAAAATTTCTTCATAATCTAGAAAATCAACCTTAATTCCTTCATTTATTTCTTCTAAAGCACGAACCATCCTCTCTTCCATCAATGGTAGCTGATTTTATTATTATTGTTCTTGCTAAATTTCTTCATCACGATTTGTGTCTTCCTTAGTTTCATCACCACCTTATCTTCTTTTCTGATTGGTGATAATCTCAATTAATTATTCCACTTACCCCTACAACTCTTGTATATTCTATTTCATCTATGCAATACCTCCCTATCCTCTAACCATTCCTTACTCTTTCAGGATTCAACATTAGTCTAATACCAGATAATGAACCCAAAAACTATCAATATTAAAATTACAATAGGCCAAGATCTAAAAAACTAACTCAAATTTGATTTGTATTGAATGAATTGAAATATTTAACTACCATTTATAAATAATACTAAACTTAGGATTAGAGTTGACATGAAAAATTACTAAGAAAAAAACTAAAATATAAAAAAAATCTAATTTTAGTAGCTTATATTTTTAGGAAGTTTCACATGCAACTTTAAAATTATCTCAAAATGCTCTAAACACTAAAAATAGCCTATACAATGAATTTAAGCTGAACTTCGGTCATAAAATATGCAATTTTTAGAAATTAAAAAAAAAATCCCCAAAAAAATCATTAAACTATAATTTTAGACCCTCAAATGGTCTCATTTGGCCTCAATTTTTTTTTTGAAAAATGGCTCTAAGTAGAAAGTGTGGCTTAGGGTAGTAATAAACTTTTTGAGATGGTAATTTTAGAGCACGGAAGATCTCAAATGGAGCTATAGATCAAATGTTATGGCCTTCGAAAGTTTAGCCTATTTTTTTTTGCATCAGTTATAGAGGTTTATGTCTTTTAGGATATCTGCTAAGATACAAAATTATTAGAAATATGCATAGCTTTCTTCTAAGAAAATGTATGTACTTGGGTTTTTTATCCCACTAAAGCATCATTATATTTTGAATATGTTCTTACAATATTTTGTTTCCTTGTATTTAATGTTCTTTAGGGTAGTTACACTCTAGCCATTTGTAAATTATAAAAGTGAAGGAATACAATATTTCTATATTTATTTTTATAAATATGGGACCATTATGTTTAAGGCTTAATTGAATTTTATTAACTTATATTTCCTCTTCCACTCAATACCCAACCATAGAATTCAGAAAAGGTAAGTACTCTTTTTTGAATCTACACAGTATTGCATAGATATACATCATACTTTTCAAAAACCATCTATAGTCATATGAATGCATGCTAGCATCCACATTCTGAATTTAGCATCTAGAAACTACCGACAATCCTATATTAAATACCATATATTATGCATAACAAACACATGCTAATAAGGGAAACTAGTTTTTTTGTAAATTATAGAAGATGCCATGTTTGCAAAAATAGAATAAGCTTTCAGTTAAATTTTTATGCAAATCATTATCTGTTGGAAACTAATTCTTTAAAAATTGAATGTTATGGTTATGATGGATGATCTGGAATGAAATGGTTTCTTTCAAGAGATCTATGTTGAGGTAGAACAAATTATATGTTATTTTATCTATTGCCCTCAAAATTTTAAGGTCAAATCTTGTGTGTTGATGCTAATCATTTGTTACATCAATTATTTTAGGAAAAATAAATTACTAGCTAATCTTCGTTGTGATCATGCCCTAATTTAAGATCTTCCCATTGAATGATCAAATATCTTAAGATGGTTTTAGATGGTGCATCAACTCATGGTGGTGGAATTCCCATGGGGTCAAGATAGTCATTCCATGGTCACCAATATCTAGTAGTAAAATCTTAGTGGGTGTTTGATTATTTTATGAATGTAAATGTAGATGAGTGGAATATATATGTAGACAAGGGATCAACATAGGTAATTTTAATGATGCTCCTTATATTATCTATGCAAAATTTAATAGTCCTTTAGCATTTGTATTATACTCAATAATTTTTAACATTTCATCGACTTTGTGATTTGTTATGTCATTTTTAATATTTCAGCGGGATAGTGTAGAGTGGATCTAGGGCAAGGATGGTGTTCATCACTCACTAAAATACTTTGTCTCTCTAGACGTATAACAACCATTTATCATACCTAATATTTGTTAGTTCTTCATGTTCATAAGTGATTCTTTTCGAATTTGTCTAGTAGTCAATAATAGGCCACTTTTGACACTCCATATGATTTCCTATGTTTTTTTTTTTGGTGTATTTTAGTTAGAGGGGATGGAGAGGATATATGGGTATGAGGTTTACCCACATAATGACTTCAACCCATAGATGTGAGTGTTGATTGTAATTATTCTTCTTTCCTTTATCATGCTCATAATTTGTGTTGTTTCATTTATGTTTGGATTGACATATATATTATGCCATTACAACAAGATGAGGTGGACTTGAATAAGATTGATGATGATGTTGATGATTATGATGATAGTAACTAGCTTCTAGACACCTTGTAATTTGAGGTGGAACTGAAACCTATAAGAACATTTTATTTTCTTTGAGGATATTTTGTTTAGTTTGTTGATTTCTTCTTATATTCTTTGTCGGGTCATAGTTTTCTAGATAATATAGGATTATAGATATGGTAATTACAAAGTAGAATTAACACTATTACTTATTGTCGCCATGCAACACATTTTTTGATGATGGTGGTCATCTATTTTGGTCATTAGATAGACTTAACACTCATCATCTTAAGATTCATTATCAACAACCCATTCCAAGGAGGCTCCTAAGGCATCTGGTAGTGGGAAAAATAAGTCAATAGGAAGAGCATATAGTAAAAGACAAACAAAACATAGGTCAGTAGAACGAATATTAAAAAATTAAACCATTAGTAAGAGAGATATGATGGAAATATAGTAGCTGGTGAGGCAAAATGTATGCCAATTAAGTAATCTCAATGAGATAGCCTTGAAGGCTATCAATGTTGTGATGGTTGCATACAATTCAAGTGAGAATTAGGAATAGAGAAGGCAAGCATGCATAAAGCATAGAAACTATTGTCAACAATTGGAGTGAGAAAGGAAATGGGATAAGGAAGGGCAAGGAACATGTAATAGTGGACGTCAGGGTAGATACATTTTGTTGAATGCTTTGCATGATTTAAAACTTAAGCTGATTTAGGTTTTTTAATAGTAACTTTCATATTTGTCTACCAATCACCATTTAGAATCTATAGAGATGACCCTAAGACCCATTCCAGTGATGACAATCACATTCCTTTCGAGGAGTACCTTTCACATTAAGGTAGAAGGATAATTCGATGGATCCCAATAAAAAAATTGATCATGATGAGATGCTTAATGTAAGTAATGCCAATGACTATGTCCCTAAAATTTATTTTATACTTCTAATTTTCAGCAACATTGATATAATATTGATTACTGGTCATGTGTAGTGGAATGCCATGGAGGAAGCCCAAGACCATAGGGTTTTTGTTCTATCAAGTGACAATGCTAGAAATGATTAGGATAATATAATAGTCATTTCTTCTTACACACACTCTTCTTCATTCCTTTAAGTTTCATTGAACCCTAACATAATATACTTTGATTACAATTTTGATTTTTTTGTATATGTATTTTCATTAAAGATTTGGGTGGAGATGAGGTGACACCGTCCAATGCATTATGAGCCATTTTTTGAAGGTATGTTTCTCACTTTCCATTTAGGAAACCGATAAGTTTACTAGTCATGTTGGTGTCTCATTCTTTATTTTTGTCAATATTTATAACCATGATATATTCAAATGCAAGTGTCTTCTTGGGAGGGAGACATATGCATATACTTGCATATATTTCTTGTCCACTTCCACTTTTACCTCGTCAACAAAAGGTTTCATGGCCATGTCAAGAACATGGATATTGCTACTCCCTTGGACATTATTCTTCATATATACATATTGTCATGATATGTATGACATGTATGATGTGTAATGATACATATTATTTGGACATGATATTTCAATATAATTGTTTCATTTATAAATTGTGTTGGCTAATAAATGTTCCATTTAGGAACTATTTAACTAATGTTATGGTGGTTATTATTGCTTTTAGTGATGTATTGCACTACAGTGAATTGTTAATTGTTGCAATGATGTTCATTTGTAATCATGCATTCAAGTTTATATGTATGATATAAAATGATGTTGAAAAGTGATATATCATGTACACATATTTACCCTTTTCTATTGTGAATGTTACAAATGTTAGTGTTCAAGTGCACATGTTTACATATCACCATGTATGTTGAGAAATAACCATGGTGGGATGGCATGCCATATAGTAATTTTTGCATGAATTGTCTCTCTTCCCTCCACTTTCCTCAATTCATGTCTTTATTTATACAGGAAACCCACACAACCCTTGATCAAATGTCCAAGGACAAAAGTTTGGGGAAGAGGAAGATGAATTTCGAGGAATGCAACACTCTCAACAATCACAACAAGCATGCTAGAGGTTCAGATTCATAGTACTTTGTCCTGCTTTTTGTTGTTTCTAATAATTTTGGACATCTTAACCTATGTGCATTGTGTATGGGATAGTAACGATCCATTTAATAAAAATAGTATATGACAAACAAAATACAAATGTTTGGTCTATTTTGTTTGATCTACGTATAGGAGGTTATCGTTACCAATCAGATGAGAGGGCCTCTAGTTTAGTGCTAAATATCTTCTGCAATCTACAAAATTCTAAAGTTGTTAAGAACATTACATATAATGAATATTTGTTGTCATGACCTCTTCAACAGATCATCCATACGTCTATCCCACCTGCAATATGTCAACGATATAAAAAAAAATCACTTCGTATATATATATATATATGTATGTATGTATTTATTTTGTCCATTTACTTTATTTAGGATTCATTCCCACCAGAACAGTAAGATATAAATTATACAGTGGTGTGTCTATTTACAACTTTTATATCACTATAACAATACAGATAGTATTCAAAACGGTCGTAAGAGCAAGACAATGTACTAGTAAACCCATAAATCAGGGATAATGTTTAGAAATTCACCATTACTTTCAAAGGTGAACTTGGCACTCAATAGCAGCCTCTGATAAAGAGCTGATAATGACTCAGGTGATGCTCATAAAGGTGAAAACATGGTATTTAGGACTGTTATCCCATACTTGAAAATAAAATAAATGATATATGTTTTCCTGCAGCATTCAAAAAACCTTTTGAAGTAAACCATATGGGTTTCCTACCAGTGTTTGCAAAACCCTGAGAACCATTGTATTACTTTTGTGTTTGATTGTTTGTTTCTAGTGTATTAATTGATAATATAAATATGGTTACAACTGATTAGTACTTACAAGCTCCTATTCTGGCATAGACAGGGAATATAACATTCCCTGTTTTAATCCTTCTATTTTGGCCGAGACTGGGAATATACCATTCGCTTAAGCAGTGATTATCCGTATGTCAAAAGGGGAACATTCAACACAAGTGACTGCACCAGTATGCATTGCTAGTACCACATCACATGTGCAATGATAAACTCACCACAAATCTAGTAGTTCGACAATCATTGATAGTGATAATAGTGTCTCCAACCAGTCTTATTGATCGAATCCATTTTGTATATCGTAATAAATTGGGCACTGCTCTCCCAAATCATATATCCTATCTATCAAGAGACTGACAGCATCCAATAACAAAGACCATTGGATAGGTATAGTGAAAAACACAGTAATGGAACTTATATCCCTTGTAGCTCAGTTCATCTATACATTCACCTGCATTTTCCCCACCAGGAGACCATACTCTTATTGCGTTTTCACTAACATATGCCAAGTGACCTCCAGTTGAATCCAAGCAAACATAGTGCAGAGGCTTTGTATATATCTGTAAATGATGCAAACAATTTTAGTATCAACATCAAATATTGAGTGCAGCAATGAGCAGTTTTTCTACACCTGTTTGAAATCGCACATGGCTTATACCACCCTTAAATGTTCTGGTGCGAACAGCCTGCTTAACATTCCAATAATGTATCTCGTTGACTCCATGTCAAGTGCAGAAGACGTCTTAATTTTAGGATGAAAATTAAGAGGCATCAAAGATTCGGAACGACCTGTAAATGTTCTCAAGGAGTGGATTGGATTCATTGTATCCCAAACCCTTCATGTTCTATCAAAAGATGATGTAGCCAAGAGAATTGAGCTTGGATTTAAATGCACATCTGTATTCAAAAATTTATGCCTTTCAAGGGTACATTCCAGCTTTAGTGTATCCATAATCCCAAACGCTGCCTTCTTCCCATGTCCAACAATAGCTATTAATTTACTATCTGAAGAGAAAAGGCAGCATATAACTTTACTTGTACTAACCTTTATCAAACAAACCTCATGTAAAGAAAACACTTTACTATCTGTGTATCATCCAGCTATGTCATGATTATTTAAGGATGAATCCACATTGTCATCCAACAATCCATCCTTGCTAAAGGGATCCATATAGGCCAAATGGTTTGATGGGGAATCAAGTGCCCCATCTGATTCATACAAAACTAAAGGTTCTGATGAACTACCACTGTGATGAAATGCACCAACCATGTATGTGACATTGTCGGGTATTACTTGATGGTATTGATGAACTATAAGTTGGGGAAGATACAAACTTATTGACTATTACAAAAAAAATCACCTACTGATAAACTATGTATCTGAAGCCTATATTAAATTTCATTGATTTACAAGCTTGCATTTTCTTGTCATTAGGGACATTCCTCTAGCAACACTTTGCATGTGTTATTGGTGTACTCATGTTTTCCTCCTTATATAAACAACTTATTTACAAACAAGTGGGTCCTATAGCATATTACCATTAATATATGTCCGGAATGGTTACAATGTTCATGGAATGACAACTATATTGCCTTCTTTTTGGTTTGGTTATATGTACTTTTCCTATTCACTTAGCTGTGTATTTTGATTGAATGTCCGTATTGACTAAGATGTGTAGTTTTGCAGAGGTTCCAGCCAATGAAGATCACAATGCAGGCGCCAAAATGACGGAGGATATGGAAGAAATTATTTCAAGGACGAGATGTGAGGGTGCCATGTCAACAGAAGATCATATTGGTTTGAAGCTAGTCCTGTCGTTGCTAGAAAATAAATATCTGATTGTAGAAAATAGGTTATTTTCTGACCTTCTTGAAAGTGCAAGGAAAAGCATTAATAAGTTGGAAACCACACTAGCTGATAAGAACATAGTGGTTGTGGAGTTGTACTGCACCATTTTCGCATTGAGGGAAGATAAGATTTAACTTGAAAAGAAATGTCTCAACCCAGAAGCTGCCAATTCCTACATAAAAGAACACTGACTTAAGTGGAGCGACCGTCAAGGACATGCAAATAAAGCGTGAAGGAATGATTGAAATATATGTCCACGAGTCACAGATTTTGATAGAAGCATACGATCTGTTTTTTGCACAAGTTCACGGGAGGAGTGAAACTAACCGTTGCATTCCGGAGACAAATAATAAGAAATAGTTACATACATTTAGTAATGTGACCGATATGCTATGTATGGTTGTCACTATAGTTGGAAACTAGTTGAAACGTTCCCTGTTGCTTTGTAAACTTTTTAAATGTGAACATTTTAGGAAATTATAGGTGTATACACATGGAATCCCACAAATTACTAGTTTATACATATAACTTGCATCTTTTTCTATTAGCTCAATACATATATCTCTGTGTGTCTTAATTAGTGGTATGCATTGTATGTTTAGTTTATGTTTACTTTATTGTATGTCAAACATGGTGGCTTGTATTGTATTCTATGTTGGAAAGGATGGCATGTAATGTGTTCTATGACAACCATTGAAAATAAAAGAACCAAAAAGATATAACCAACAATTATATCTCATAATACAGGGGGAAAGCATGGAGGGAAGCTAGCACAGAGTTTAGAAAAAGGCATATTTAACACATATAAAACCAAAATACAATATATGGAGGCATACTTAAAACTTACAAATGATCTTTCCTACCATAATGTCTCTCAAATACATCAAATGGACTCCAATTCATGTAATTAAAGTTACTTGAACAAAATTGAATGAAAACCATATTCAAACAATTTTTCCATGGACTTCTCAATTGTTACATGGGGATGGTAATCCATCATACCCTTCATTATTGCCACAACAAACACAAATGAAAAGTAAATTATGCAGAGGTAAAAGTTATAGTTCGAAAAAATGAAATTGATTTCTTGAGTTAATTTCTTCACATAGATAAGATGGAAATTAAACATGGATCTGCTTGATAAGTTTCACTATTTTGTAGATAGTGTGCATAATTAACACAACTTACAATTCTTTACTATTGTATTCAACTATGTCCTTTAGTATATATGTTAATCGTATACAAAAAAGAAGTGCAACCAAAATAATAATGAAGTCTATATTTTTTGGTTGGAATTCACAATCCCACAATCATTTTCACCTTCGAGTACATTATGAAGTCTACATAAATAGAAGTGAATCCCAAATAATTATGAAGTTCATATTCTAGTCACTGGATAGAGAGTAACTTTCATTGCTATCAGCACATTCAATGGGTGTACAGATGTAAAAATTATATGTTCATAAAATATTTTATCTAGGTTGCGGTAGTGGGAAATCAATGTCATGGGATATGGTGTATATTTGTCATAATGTTGCAAAGGGTTGATCTAGATGGAGCCTTTTTGCGTCATAATGATGATTTAAAACACTAAATAGTTCAAAATTAATTTTAAAAGGTAGCTTCATTCCAAAGAATATATTTCTCACTTGACGAGGGTGTATATTGACATTAGGGTTATTGGATACCTTTTTAGGCATGAATTTATCTAGGAATGTTCTTATGTAAGGTGGAATGGCACTAATATTATTGTAGATATTAGGCAACACTACACTCCCCTCAGGGCATTCAAAATACAATTGGATGATAAACTCAAAAGCATTCCTTTCTACTAGTGTGAAAAACTCAAAATTAACATACAAAATATGGTATTTAGGATAATTACTATTGTAATGCAAAATAACATTATCCCATCTCATACCACTAGGTTGCACAAACTGAGTTGTATTTGCAATTACTCTCTACTTAATGACATCAACTGCCACATTTGAGTTGTAGCTCAATATATTTTCTTCTCTCGTTAACATTTACATAATAGACAACGTTTTCCATATGTGCTTATGAAAATATTCTCTGATTTATATTACTCACACCATATTCATGTTTTAATATCTCCATAGAGCTAAAATTTTCAAGAATCATATCAACCAATATAGAAATAATTAGTGATGGTTTTTAAAAAAATACCAGGTATTTCTATCCCTACTATTTATTAAACTAATATGTTATAAGAATAAAATTTAGATAAATATTTCATACCAAAAAATAATAATTATTCTTTCCTCACTTTTCATTTACTACAAGTCAAACTAATAGTTTGAAAGGTATAAAACCTTATCATATTCAAAGATCCATTGCTGTAAATAGATAATTCATGTAACATCTTTAAATCAACACATTTGAAATTATCATGACATAAAAAATGAAAAAGTATTAAAAATATATTGATTTAATGACTTAATTGAATTCCTTGAAATCCATTGGGGGCATGGTCATTTGTCCATAGACTTGATGAGGCATCAAACTAAGACAATTACATTATATGTTATAATGAGAGTATATTTTGATTCCATATACATGTTTATGCCCCTATTGTATTATCATAAAAGCCTTAAAAGAGAGGAAATCAATTTGCATTATCTCCATTATGTCTATCCCTATCTCACTTCATTTACCTTTTAAATCCTCATTACAAACTT
Source organism: Torreya grandis (assembly GCA_037957365.1). NCBI lineage: Eukaryota > Viridiplantae > Streptophyta > Pinopsida > Cupressales > Taxaceae > Torreya > Torreya grandis. Next base: position 156,768 of record JARHVA010005291.1, on the reverse strand, counting down.
GACGTTTAAAATTATTACGAGGAGGGTTAGGAAAAGGTGTTTTCTCCTGTGACATTTTCTGTTGTCTTCTTCTATTCATGTTTTCTATAAAGTCTCTCTATAGAAGTGGAAGTTTCATACTAATTGTCCACTTGTTTGAATGGATGAGGCTTTGGGTGTTGTGTGCTTGATATCACCCTAATCTGTGCCTTGTTATAAACATCTAACATATATTTTTTGAAGAATGATAATGTTTCAACGGTGTGTTTTGCTATGACATATTTCTCAAAAATCTCTCATTCTTAGCATATCAAGGTTGTGAATTCATAAAATTCATCACTTGTAGGGATATATTCATATAATGAAGTTCATCCTATTGGAAATGCCAAAAAATATAAAATTGGATGAGAATGAGTAGAGACATGTCTTGCATTATCAAGCTCCCTTGGCTAGTTTTAAGAGTGATCTACCAACATTATTTCTTCACCTTCGACTATAGGATTTGATCCTCACATATCCATACCTAATTTAATGTTTATTGGAGGGTTTAATCCTCTTAAATCAATATGTGCTTCACCCTCATTTTTAATTCCAACTCCATTGTCTATATATTGCATAATGAGAATGTATTACATAATTGAGACTCCTTAAAAAATTGTAAAAAAATAAATTCAAAGTGGAAAGAAGCCTTACATTATATGTTATATCAATAATGTTTATGTGTTCATTAATATTATCCCCTACATTTTTATACAACTAGCTCTCTTATTCTCATTCTCATTAGCTCCACCTTAATCACATGTCTAAAATTGTATCCTTGGAGTGAAAATGGTCAATTATACATCCACATATATGGACTTGAAGTATAGACATGATAATGCAATGACTCATCTTAATGAACCCAAAAACTATCAAGACAAATAAAATATCAATAGGCCAAGATCCTGAAACAAACTCAAAATTGTTTCGTATTGAATGACTTGAATTAATTGAAAACTCAAACCATTCTTAAATAATATTCAACTTAGAAATTAGAGTTTACATGCAAAAATTTGAAAAAAAACTAAAATCTAAAAAAATGTCTATCTTTAGCAATCATTATTTATAGTAAGTTTTGCATGCAAGCACACACAGTTTTAAAAAATCCCAAAATATCCTAAACTCTAAAATTATCTTATGGGATTAAATTCAACTAATGTTGACATCTGGTTCTAAAAATATACAATTTTTAAATATAAAAAATTCCCAAAAAATCATTAAACATTAATTTTGGACCTTCAAATGATCACACATGGCCTCTAGAAAATATCAAAATAAACTCTATGTGGATAGAGTTACTTAGGACAGCAAAAAAAAATTTGAAGTAGATGGTTTGGTATGTGGAAGAGCTAAAATGGAGCTATAGGTTAAAATTTATGGCCTCTAAAAGATATGTCTTTTTTATGCATCATTCTCCTCTAGTTGAAAAAAACTCAGCTCCTACGAGTTGACTTGATCGTACTATTGCCACTTATCTTTATCAATCTTTTTCATCTCCCAATTTATAATCCAAGTGTTATCTTCTTGCTGCAATCCCTCCCACTGCACCAAATACTTGTTATAATTACTTTGCCTTGTATTGATTGTCTTCATATCCAAAACCTACATTATTTTTTCTTTCTTCTTATTTGGAACTTGTTGCTCCCAATTTACTTCTTCATCTTCGTCACCTTCACCATCCTTTCCATGGAATTCATATGAATATGAAACATTAAATACTAGAGATATATCAAAATTTTGTCTATTTTTTTTCTTCTGCCTTTAAAGCCAATTGATAAGCCTCCTCCATGCGAATTATTATATGCATGCTTAATTCATCTTGAATAAAAAATTTCAAACCATTTACATACCTTTCAACTATATACTCTTATGTTTCAGTGTGCTCTACTCATATGAAAAGCTTATAAAATTCATTTGCGTACTCTTGTATACTATAATCCTTTCACCTCAAATTTTTGAATCTTCTATACTAGGGTTTATGTATAATCTATAAGAAGAAATTTATCCCTAAGTTTCTCCATATTTTTCCATAAATTAATCTTCTCTTTACCTTTTCTCTATCTCTCTTTCTGTGGGTGATCCCACCAAATCATTGCATGACCTTTAATTTTTATGCATGCAAATATTAACTTCTTATCTTCTCTCATCATCAAACTTTTTGAGATAATTATTTTTGCATGTGGACAAGCAAATACAGAGCTATGGGATAAAATTTATGGCCTCCAGAAGATAGGACTATTTTTTTCATCACATCTTTCATACTCTACACCCATGATATATAAGTATCACTCTTGTGGAAGGTGACATGATAATATAGGATATGCAAAGCCTTGACCCATGAAATATTTTCTAGTGTCTCTCTAATTTGAATTTGTTATGGAATCCACTTTCCTTCTATATTTTTAGCCACCAATACTATATGTAAATAGCTATGGTTAGTTTGTAAACTAACTAATCTACCTTATGATGTGTAAAACTATGTACTATGCTTAAGAAACTAATTTTGAAATGGGAATGGTAAGATTATATGGCTGTATTTATTTCTTGCTCATTATGCAAAAGTGTATGACTATTAGCATAACATGTAGGTGGTTACAACTATAAGAACTAATACATTATTTATGGTTCTTGTTTTGTAACTCCCTAGATCCTACAGACCTCTCGCTTATTTTTTGTTTCATCTCATGATGTATTTATTTTGTTCTATATTTGTGAATATATCAATGAAGTTCAATTGTTTGATCATATTTTGGTATTAAAGAAGCATTCATTTCTAAGCACAATGGCTTATTCAATCATTTGAAGGAGCAGCTCTTTTCTATTATCTCATTGATGAAGTCATCTCTTGGTAGTAGTTTAGCTTAGATTATTAATATAGCTAATCTTAATTTTTTGTTGACATGATCTCGGATTCATGTGTGTCTTCTATGCATTTGAGAATCTAACACAGCTCATGATTTCAACATTTCAAATCTATTTAGGATTTGAATCAACATTCAAAATCACCTTTGAGCTCTTTTAGATCAATGGCTTTTTATTCTCAATGAACATGGAACCCTCTACATCAACTCACCTCAGTTTATAACTCTGTGAGATCAGTCCAAACACATCCACTAATTGACATCATATCACATATTTGTGCAACCTAGTGGATCATGGATATCTCTATGCATTTATTTTACTACACAGTTAAAATATTGTAATTCCATGTGTATCTGATAGCTTGGGATTACAACTTTTGCATCAGGTTTCAAGGCTTTGTGACTACATTCATTCTTAATCTATGGCTTCACAAGAAAATATCCTATCAATGTAGATCCTCTGCGACTCTCATGAGCAAATATTCCTATTATTTTTACCTGATATGACATTTTATCACCCACATAATGCTCAATCTGACACAAGTTTTATTCATCAGATAGTTTGGTTAGTTGTCAATTTTTTATATACATTAGTTTTTGTTATATTAAACATCACATATACTTGTAGGTCTTATTGGTAAACAATCTATGTTTGGGTTCGCTTTATTATTGTTATTATTAAGATTTAATTATTTAGTCTATGAAAGTCATATTTTATTTTATAGGGCTCATATAGTTCTTTGTAGTTTACAATTTTTACATAGTTTATTTAGGTTTCAATTAATTATCATTATTGTACAGTTGAATTTTTAGGTCCATGTCAATGGTTCTTAGTATATTGTATGTTAATATTAAATTTCATAAACAAAAATGAGTCATTTTATGGGTCAATTCATTTTTTATAGATTTTAAAAAAATTTAAAGATGTAATATCACTTGTACATGATGTCTATTAAGCCTCAAATCCAAACCCATTAAATAAGTATTAACTAACTAAAGGCTGGAGGATACACAGAGGTTTGAGGACAATTTGAATACTCTCATGAGTTAATTATGATGGGGTCACATCATTGCTATGGTGACATTTTATAATGTGTTTATTTTATTTTGTACATGGTTTAGTGTTATTGTGAAGTACAATTTTCAATAAAAATACTTAGCATTATTTTCCATTTTGGTACCTCCTGATGAAGAACATTGTGGGGAGAAAAATCACTAAAGTATCTCTTAGTTATTGGTAAAGGGTTTTTGGAAATATGATAAACTAGTAAAGTGTATAAAATACTTAAGACATCCCATCACCTCTAGGTTTGTGATCAACCTATAAACAAAAAACCATAGGGGTCCATAGTATTCCAAGAAACCACCAAAGGTGTTAGTAGAGAGATGTACTCCTATCACTTTTAGGTTTATGGTAATCTGGCAAGGACAAACCAAGGTGTCACCAAGATCATGAAGCCACAAAGATGGCATACTACCTCAACAGTGAGTAGACTATGAAGAGAGTGTAAATACTTTTTACCATGTTTGAAAAAAGGGAGGTCCACTATTAGGAAATATGATGTTTGTAAAAATAATGTAATAAGGGTGGGGATGTTAGTATATCAGGTAGGTGGTTATAACTATTAGAACTATTACATTATTTTTGGTTATTGCTTTGTAACTCCCTAGATCCTACCGAAGTTACTTTGTAAATCCCTAGATCCTACGGACCTCTCACCTATTTTTTACTATATTTCAAGATGTATTTATTCTACTTCATATTTATGAATAAATCATTGAAGTTTAATTGTTTGATCACAATGAAAGCATTGTGACCACATTCTAACCCTATCAATCTAAACTTGATTCTAATATTAGATAAAATTGGCCTATGTCGAGTGATACCTTCCTAAGAAATTTATGGACTCCCTTTTTTCCATGTCTTCATTGGTATAGCTATGAATTATGTACCCTAACTCACTAAACATCACACATCTTACATAATTTATTTTCACCTTTACTATTAAATTATTAAACCATGCATGATGAACATTACTAGTACATAATTGCACCTCATAATTCAATGTTTACTTGTATACAATGATAGTTTTATAAGAGTTTATAGTATAAGGTGAGAACTATTTATATGAACTTCATGATGTGTGTACAAATAAAAAATAAACACCTAATAACCTTTATCTCTGCACCAGCATCATTTACCTTGAAGGCACTAATTACCCACTCAATGAATTAATAATGTACTCTGTAGAAATATTTACATTTATTGGTTGATGTCAATAGTACACAATTGTGACATAATGACCCATGCAATGGACACACCTTAATGTTTAGAATAAAAAACTAACAACATATATAATTAGAACTGTATATAAATATATAACTGAAATGATCTACATGTTATGAAATACCTATACTATCAACTACTTTACAAACACTGGAAGCATACCTTCATTGCATTCTTGCCAAATATTGAGTCCATCATCAATAAGACCCTCTTCATAAATCTTGACAACCATTCCAACTATTGTGGGAGTTGGATGCCCAATACAAATTATATTTTCACATCTCTATCAATCTCTCCACCATTGTATCCATGGTGGACAAACCACTTATTAGGATTTACCAGTGCACACTCTCAAATACTCTCTACACTGTTGGGACTATAGATATATTTTCCTCCTTTATTAGGTATTCTCTATTTTATATATCATTCTTTTTTAAGACATCATAGTAGTGTGTTTCACCATTAAATAAAAAAAAAAATTCATTCAACATATCATAGTGTTAAATATGCATAAGATAAGTAGACATCCTAATAATAGTATACTATGAACCCATTAATTTAGTTAAGCATTGATATAAGGAGAAGAAAAAGATTTATTGTCCTTAAATTATTCATATTGTTGGACATGGCAATGATTACATTCGTTTTCTATGTGTTCCACTTGATTGTATGTGAGAAACACATGATTAGGTATAATGACCATGAAACATTTGATGAAATGAAACTAACAAAAAAACCATATATATCTTCTATCTAAACATCTACCCTTTCCCTACTTTGGTAGTACAAACTTGTATTTTGTCATGGCATTGATTTCACTAAAATTATCATGCCCATATGAACACTAGTATTTATAGGAATGTGTTAAACATATCAAGTGTATAGAAATTGAACATTTTCTACATAATTGAGACATAAATAGAACATAACATCTTAATATAAACCCACTTGTTGTCTAAAATGGGAGGACATTTTTATGACATATTCGAAAGCTGTGTCGATCATGTTTTACTTACGAGGAACATATGAATTTTGTGTTCAATGTGAAACATGAAAATTTGTACAGAATAACTCCCTTATTGATTCCCCTTTCATGAATTCATCAACCCTATCACCATCCACCCAAGTGACCCACTAGTCTTCCTCATTGATGTCTAGAATTTTTTCCTAGTTGACATTTTTGTAGTCAAATAGACCCTTGCAGGGCTTGTATAGTGGGAACTACATAATTTATTATGACCTTTTCTCCATATAGTCCATCCTACAAGAATAATGTTTCATTTAACTAATACATAATACACATTATTCAAATTATTAGCAATGAACTACGTAAAACATCAAAATAAAAAAGTGAAATCTTTATTTTGTGTCCTTTTTAAAAGGTAAGATAGATTATCTTTGTTTATTTATAGAGAAGAGAAAATATTTTTGCTAGAAAATACATAAAACATCTACATAAAGGATGGTTTTTATGAATGTTGGAAGTACAAAAATTTCATACATGTCCAAAATGATTTTGGACCTATATGCCAATCAATAACGTAAGGGCACCATGATGATGAATAAGGAAAAGGCACCACCCACATTAGGCTATTCAATAAATTAAAGTATTTTACAATTGTAGTATATAAATACGTTAGTCACTTCATTAGTGGAATTAAGCATTTTAAATATATTAGTATCTTCATTAGTTTCAAATATACAAACTTTAGTAGTGCTGGCCAATTGAGAAGAAATGGTTTACCTTGAAATCATTGTCATTCTAAAGTTTATCGAAGACACTACAAACTGTACTCATTCTAAATTAAAAAGGTATTTTATCCTTTTTCAAGTAAATAACATTTTTTTATAGCTAATACCTTGTGGGATTAAGTGGAACATTTATTTATTTACCCTTTTTAAAAGGTAGGATAAATTATCTATGTTTATTGTTAAAGAAGGTAATAGAATTTTGTTGGAAAACACACAAAACACCTGTATAGAGGATGGGCTCTCTAAAATTTGGAATTATAATAAGTGCATAGATGTCTAAAATGGTTTTGGACCTATACGCCAATCACTAATTCAATGTCACCACACTGATGATTAAGGAAAGGGCACTACCCATATTAGGTCATTCAAGATTTTAAGGTATTTTCACATGTAGTATATAAATACATTAGGCACTTCATTAGTGGAATTGAATATTGTCAATGCATTAGGCTCTTAATTTATTTTGAAGCTTCAAACTTTAGTAGTGTTTTGTAATGGAAAATAAATGGTTTACTTTATCATAGCTACTACCTTGTGGGACGAAGTGTAATATATATTTTGTCTTTTTTCAAAGGTAGGATATATTATCTCTATTTACTGTTAGAGAAGACAAAGTATTTTTTTTAGAAAATAGACAAAAAATCTAGATAGATGATGTAAAAGGTTATTGGGGGATTGTATAGGAAAATAGTTGGATGCTCTATTGATCATGAATATGTAAAAAACATTTATCAAAATTATGGTAATTACTATAACACATGATGTTGAGGTAGATATAAATAATAAAATTACCAAATGGTTATAATTTGAGTGGAATGAATAGAGATTATAGTATGAAGATATTTTGATGTAATGTTTTTGGTAAACCACATCTAGCTCACATATACAAAGATCTAGTTGACCACCTCTTACCTTTTGTTCTTGAGTTACCTTAATCTATATATTTTTATAGTTACAAACATAAAATTACACCATTATGAATGATTAAATATTGAAATCTGTGAATGATAATGAAGTAGTAACATGCACAACAATTTTAATGTTGATTTTTTAAAAACAACACTAAACAATGTTTATACATTGAATACATGATAACTAAGAATATCCTACATATGTACAATGAAAATAGAATAAAAAAATCATTACAATGTGTACTCACTGTTATATATCTATATTAAATATTATGATAGTTATAGACATAACATTACAACATGTATTCATCACTACATAAACAAATCATAATTAAAATATCATTCAAACAACATATAGACATCACTGCATAGTCAAAACAAAGTTTTTTTTATCTTTTGAATAAAATAAAACATATATTCTAAAATAATTTATTTGACATTTAATCAAAGTTATATAGTGTCACTAAAGATAATGTATATTATTATTACATGAACATAATGAGATTAATCAAAGATTTTGCATAGCTAACCCATATTTGTTGAAAACACCATAACATATATTTTATTTAGATGATCTAATTCATCATACGCGAGTAAAATAAATAGGATATATTGATCCTAAAAATGAAGAGTCAACATTATCCTCATCCATCATATCTCTCAAACTCTCCTAGAATCTCTCAACTTCTCCTTAAGACTCTCTTCTACAAGATATCTTATGAGAGTATTATTTATTCATCACATATATTAATATTATAAACATAGTTCATACTGAAATTTCTTAATATTATCCCCTTAGTATGAATAAGGTGAGAAAAACCATCCTTTGTTTAAGTAACATACATATGCCTTGACCTTCCTATGTGCTACTTCCTTACACTTTGATTGTCTAAACTAATCAACCAAGAAATGAGAACACTATCAACCAATCATAGGAACCTCCTCCAGTGTGGGAACATGTATCAACCACTTGGGAACATACCAACCATGTAAATTGAACTATATCAACCATATCTGGAAACATCAACCCAACCAATCAAAATTTAGTGAGAAGACACCTACCAACTACTTTTATAAAGAGCATCTCCTGCTTTAGTATTGATGACTTGGATCTCTTGCACTATCTTACTTTTAGGATATTATATTTGGAAATTCTCACTTATTAAATGAATAAGAATACACTTTCATTCTTATTTTATATAAGCTAAAAATAGAAAGCAAAATGCCACTACTACAAAATGGTACCCCATTATTAGTGGCTAATGAGAGGTATAATTTTTCTCCATTCTCTTTTTTTCTCTAGCCTCGAGTATAGTTATCCAGTATAGAAAGTCTTCATCACTATTTTGACCAAGTATTTATCATTTGAATCATTTGAATAAGTAGTTTTCACTTTCCAATCCCTTTTTTCAGAAATGAGAGCCTTCTCTTCTAGTTTCCCTTCAAGGATATCTTTTTCTCTTTGTCTATAATATTTAACACCATGTCTAGGATTTCTACAGTAATGACAAAGAAATGTTTTCCTTGAACTCTGAGATCTGTTTTTTACAGTTTTTTTTTGGTTTAAAAGTGGATTTATTTTTATTTTTCACATACATAACTCTTTCCTTTGGACCAATATTATTATTTTATTCATTTATCAATAAACAAATTAGATCTTCTAAGTTAGGATTTGGTTTGTTTAGTGTAAAAACAATGTTTGAGTAACTATTTGGCATGTTATTTAGTAAGACAATTTTTGCATCATCATTAGGCACATCTACTTTTTATCCCTACTAGTTGATTTAGAAAGGATGGAAACTCAATTATATGTTGCAACATGTTTTCACCTTCTTCCATTTTGAGTCCAAATAGCTCCTTCTTCAGGGTCATTGCTGCACTTTCTGTTTTTGATCTAAATAGCTTGTTCAATGTTTCCTAAATAATGTTTGAAGTCTTTGATATGTCTATATGATGCAAGTATGCATCGGATAACCCTAGACATATGATATACTTATTGGGATCTTCATAGTGACTTTTTAAATACATGAAATCTATGGTGCATTGAATAAATTAAAAGTGAGATTGAAAAAATTACACCGTGAGGTATTTATCTCAATCATGAGAATTGTAGGGATAAATTAAAACACATATTGAATATAAATGATTTAAGGCTTGCTAAAAAAATCTTAAAATGGTGCATCAATAATATTTTATTAGAAAGAGAGAATTTAAGAAGATTTATTGATTGTTAGTAGTAAGAATATATAGAATAAAATAAGATGAGGAAATGACCCAAAACAATGGTGGGATAAGATTCATGTTTGACTCACTAGAATGTATGTATCCTAAATATAGTTAAAAATATAAGGATCCTCTACTATAAGAAAATGTATTAAAATATATTAGACCAAACACACATATAATATGATATTTCACAATTATTTATAGGTATATAAACAAGGGTTGTGAATAATGGTGATTTTAATGGGATCTAAAAAAGCAATCTACATATGTAAGATATATGAATAGGCCTAACTATATCCAACATGTCATTGAACAGTTACCAAAAGGTGTAGATAACAATATATTAACAAGCATAAGCTACTCTAAGTATTTAATATAATAACATAGCAATAAAATATATTCCCTAAATTAGACAGATAAAGATTATCGAATTATACAATCTACTTAATATTAAATTTTTCACACATCAATCTTCTTCTTAGATCAAATACGTCTTTGTGAGAGATTGTATAAATAAAACATAAAATTAAAATAATAATATATAAATATTCTTAGTTAAAAACTCCAAAGATTAGATACATCTTGTTAGCTCAACTTTTCTTCTTAATATATTCAAATACCATACACAAAAAAGTCTTCTTTAAGTGTAGTCGTGCTATTACTAATTTGTCTTCTTCTAATTAAGTTATATTTTCATACATGATTGGATTGAATGTCTGGTTGTTTATAAATGAAACAAGGGAACCATGTAAATACAACTCTAAACTCAAAAATACACAACTTAAAATTAGCCAACATCTTTGTCTCGACTGATATAATATAAAAATGTCATCGGAGACAGGACTACATTGGCCTAACCGATGACATCAGTTAAGGGGAGTAATTTAAAATGTCATTGATGTGAGGGCTAAATGCATAAATAGGAAGAATAAGAGAGTAAATCGGAAACATGAAATCTCATAGGATTCATGAATAAGAAAACGACTTGGCTTGAATGAATGAGTATAATATATAAAAATACCATTACATAATCTTGTATATGACAACACAAACCAAGCCACCCTGATGTGTGTGCACTTCTTCGGGTGTCAACTCATAGAAGTTAATACACTAATGAATCATGTGAGAGATCATTGGTAATAAAAAATAAGGTCTATGCAACTAGAACTAGGTGAACATAACAAATAAATTATTTCCATGTTGTCTTTACTTTTGTCCAAAATGGCATTTCTATGATTAGGATTTTTGAGAGAAGAATTTTACGGTCTAGAAAAGCTTCTCTAATTGCCGTCAATTTTTCAAAGCTGGCTTCCATTCACTTAAAAGTATATATTCCACTATCTTTTTCTAATAACCACCACTATATCTTAAAATAAAATAAGCATAAATCCTAATCTTGCCTACCTTTTAAGTTTGAATTAACTAATTAAACTTAATTATTGTTTGGTACATGTTATTGAAATAAATTTATAGTAATTTAATGTTTATATTAATATTTAATTAAAAGTTATTTATCTAAATTGTAATTGTGTAAGTTTGTTTAGTGTAAAACATGTTATTATAGAATTTTAATTGGAATTATATTGAATTATTTATTACATTAAGATGTGTAATCTACAATGATAACAAAGCCATGTAATGAAATGCATTTCACTATTATTATTTAATAACTCGCAGATATATTTTTTATTTAAAAAAAAAAAAAAACAAAAAATCTATTTATTTTATATAAAAAAATTAAAATTGACACAATATATAAAAATCAAAATAAAATATATTTATATAACTAAAAAATCAATAAACATCAATTTTAAATAAAAAAATATAACAAAATAATCTAAAATTAAAAATAAAAAATAATTAATAAATACCTAAAGGTTCATCATTGATCTATTATTTTGTAATTTTTTTTATTGAACTTTTATTTTGTTTATTTATTTCTTCCAACAAGCCTGCATCATTCGCCACAACTGTCTTCCTCTGTTGGGCGTGCACCCTTCCCTCGTCCTTGCAGCCACGAATCCCCAGCCTAGCTGCAATGTTTCACTTCAACTGTCCTCCTGCCTCCTTTCTCTATTCATATATACCTATCGATACACTTCAAGTTTATATATAGTTATATTTTATGTGTTTTGGTTTCTGAGACTCCAGATCATTGTAATTTGCGTCTTTGCTTCTTTCCGTCCTTTAACGCCTCTCTCCCACGTGGGGCCTAAATCTGACGGTCGACAGTGCTGGCCCTGAATTTATGACGGTTATGTATTCAACACTGTTGCAGAAAATAAATATTTATTATAATTCTTTATAATTTTTACAATTAATTTAAAATTTTACCGTGTCCTTTACAGCTTAAAAAACATTTAAACAACATAAATATGAGCATTCTGCCATCAATTTTATGACCTGCTCCCAGCATCCATCCTTCTTTACTACCCGCTCAGCTCTCCTGGGCTGCTTTGTTCCTCATGCTGCTGTCCTCCTTACATTCCTCATTTGGTTTCTTTCCATCTGTGAACCACCTACCCCACACAGCAGTGTACAATTTCCAGACAGTAGCATCTCCTTGTCAGGCCCTTCCCCTTGTATGCTTAGATGTTGAGTCTTAACGAATTGATTTTTAAATGTTAAAACTAATTCAGATGCGATCTTTTAACTATGATGCAAACTAAGAACTCGTCGCGATGTAATTTTTGTTTTGTTTTGATGGCCAATGGAATTTGGAAAAGCGAGAGAAATAAAATGTTGAGCTTCAAATAGAACCTTTAAAAGTTTAATTTTTTTAAATTGAAAAAATGTGAATTTTATAGATATTGATATTTATGTTTATGTGAATTAGATATAAATGATTATAATTGAGGAGAAAGCGCATATCTAGATTAAAGTATTCCTTCAGCTAAACAATAACCATTAACAACAGTCTAATTTGTAAAAATCTTTCAAAAAAATTATCTCAATTTTATTGTTTAATGTTTCATGTCAAATATTTACAAAACATTTATACATTAATACATAATATAATAAATCATCATTTTCATATATAAAAATTCGACCTACTTTAAAAAACCAGCCTTTTGTTGCAATCTCATTTTTAAAAAAAGTTTTCTTCTTGAAAGTTATAATGAAAGTTCTTGAAACACAATAAGAATCATTTTATAGCAAAATAGCTCAAACAAAATTATAGTCATCATTTTCATAGAATCATTGCTAAGTATGGAACTTATCCCTTTTTTTTTAATAATAATAATAATAATTATTATTATTATTATTATTATTATTATTATTATTATTATTATTATTATTAATTTTCCAAGATTGTTTTGATTGAAGGATAGCAGCAAAAAACTTTTTTATTCGTGCTGCTAATGTGACAAGGAATATTTAATTTGTCAATTATGCCAAATATGTGGAGTATCAGTTTGCGAAATATCGTTCTCACCAAATAGACTACAACCTGTTTATTATTATATTCTATAGACTTTGAAAATACAAAAGTGAAGAAGATGATTGGAACAAAATCTTGCTATATCAATAAAAATAGTAAAATTAAAATAAAAACGATAGACTTGCACTCCACAGTTTGAAACATCATGAAAAATTATAGTTATTAAATATCAAGAGGTTTAGAATTTGTTTATAATTATGAACTTAACTTTTAAATAGATGTATTAAACATTTATTTTTAATTGTAAATATATTTAATTAAAGAATTCTCTCTTTAGACAGTTTTATTAAATATTTGTTTATATTTTATTGATTTATATTGAATATATAGATTTTTAATTTCAGGTTAATCTTAAGATAAATTTCACTATATTTTGATCATTTCATTTGAAATATTTTAAATAGATGTATTAAATACTTATTTAAGTACATACTTATATATAATTAAAAAATTGTTTTTTAGATAGATGTATTAAAGGTCTATTTATAATTAAATATTTATTTCGAATAGAAAATTTGTTTATATTCAATATTTAATTAAATAAATAATAAGTTAATCTATTAATATTTTTTATACATGTTAATTATGGGATTGGTGGTCCCACACCCATTTAAAATATAAGTGGGTGTTCTCGTCTCGGTGCCTCCCTTTTTCTAATATGTCAATTTTGTCTTTTATTGTAGATAGTTTAAACACTAGTGAGATTTGAACCCGAGTCATTCTAATATGAATGCATTCAATTTAACTACTAATTCACAACCAAAGAGACATAAATCTATACATTAATTATGTTATTATGACTAAAATATTATTTTTTATTAAATTGAATTGACATTTATATCAAATAAAATTTAGCTTTTATCATATTATATCTTCTTCGTTATTTAATATTGCTATTGATTTAAAATCACACGTGTGTGTGTGTGTGTGTGTGTGTGTGTGTGCGCGTGTGCACGTGTATGTATGTATGTATGTATGTATGGTATGGCTTGTCTCATGATTAAATTTTTAAAATGAAGGGCTATGAATAGAATATCAATATGAACATGCTTGAGAATATTAAAGACAATAATAAAAAAACATGAATGAGCAGAAAAATAACATTGAAATGAGAATGAATGAGAAAGATATGATAAGCAAAATACATAAATTTCAGATGAAGAATTTGTTTCACAAATACAACAATATATGGGTGACATGGTAACAGCTTTCCCATAAACATATCAAGATGATCAATAAAGATTAATAATAATCTTGTAACTAGAAATGCACTTAGATCAATTCACTAAGGAATAAATATAACAACTAAAACAACATAATTGTGAAGTATTTCAAAGGCATCATGATATCAATTCTAATTTTAAGGTTACTTCTAAAGGAGTCGATTCCATTTATGCAAAACCTAGATAATCCATTTATTAGCTAGGAATTGTAGCATCTCCTCTAATTGAGGATGTCATAGATGGTTTTCTTGATATGGCTTTTCTTACATTAATCATTGATGGAAGACATGATTGGCTAAAACCATGCATGAGTCAAGTACATATAAAAGAATTTGTTAGACATTTTTATGTTATATGGATCACCATTTTGGATGACACCTATAATTTAAATATTACATCACAAAGATGGTGCATGGATATTCTTCATTTACATAAAATATCCTTTAAGGCATGCCAATCACCATAAACAAGTAATGGGAACATAACAATAACATTCTAAAATATTATCTAATTGATTATTTTTTGTGTTTTTACACCATATTGAGGGTTATTTAGTTGTATTGGATAAAATTTAAAGTAGAACTAAGTGACATGCTACACCAAATTGAATTTTTTTATCTCGATTTCATTATGAAATAGTAAGCCATAATGCTTATAGGTTATAACGTGTATGTGTTTCTAGTGTTAGGAATGTGTATGCATTATAAATAATTAAATAGATTTTAAAACCCCACCTGAGCCCCTGAACATCTCATTTGCATTTTCCATTTGAGTTATCTTATGTCATCATGCGATTGAATTTTTATCTACTAGTTGTTCTACCATGTGATCTTTGTTGTAAATATAAACATCTCACACTTAAAAAATACCACCATAGTGAGGAGGTAAGTGATAAAAAAGTATAACCTAATAACCCTAATTATTTGATTTTTCATTGTTTGATTGATAAATTATGTTTTTCAAATAGATTTATCTAATGAAAGAGGCCACCCTACTAACCCTCCTCCTAAACCTCTACTTAACCCTCCTCTGAACCCTCCTCCTAACCCTCATATCCCTCTTATAATTCCATAAGATCCCTCAGGAAATCAAAAGAATTTAGCTTCACATATAGTGGAAACCAAAATCAAAATTGAGCAAACAATTAGGATAATAAGGGACCCCACTTCCACCAACACCCACTGCACTTATCTAGCTATTACCTTTGAGTCAATATTAGGTTAAGTTAACTCAGTAATGAGTCATATTGATAGATGGGAATCATATAGGGATACATGTAGGTATTACTATGCTGACAAATTATAAAAATAGGAAGTAAAGAGAAAAGATATATCAAAATATATATATATTTTTAGATTTATTCATTGACCTAGCCACCAATACACCATTTCTACTTATCACCAAATGTTTCCCATCCATCGATGCCAACATAACTTGATTAAAGCCAATTTAGAGGATTGATGGTGGATGGTGTTTGATTATCTACCATGTAACAACCACAAGGTCCCATTGTAATTTTTGGGGAAAATCTAATGTGAGTTTGTCCTCAACAATAGTCCAACCTATTTTTACTATAGTGTGTTTCATGATCAAGGGAAAGGATCTCCATAGGATCGACTAGGTGCATGTGGTGCACCTAATAAGCCTACAAGGATCCCTACTCAAAAACAACTTCATCTTGAGATTCCCTTAATGGTGAAGGAGGTCATCGAGATTGAGACTCTATACGTGCTTAGTGTGCTTGACACTCTGCAAGTTGTTAGTGTGCTTGACACTCTACATGTGCTTGGTGTGATTATTAATACACTCATTCAATATACAAATAAAATTTTAGAGACTGATGTGGGAGATAATCCACATAGTGTTCATGCCTGACCCCACCCCTACAGATATTGTGGTGCTATACACACTAGAACTTTAAATGATGATAGTGGTGATTTAGAGGGTTTGGATGATATACTCTTAACTGATGATTTTATAGTAGGAATATGTGACATGCACATGTTGGCCTCTACACACATGTAGGTGTCATTTATATAAATTTTACGTTAAATTTAAGTTATATCTACAAATTTAAAAATTAACAATTAATTTGCACATTAATTGAATAATATATATGTAATTTATTTGTTACAAGAGGTTCCTTCATTGTTATAGCCCACAGGTGCATCATTTGATCTTACTCATCTTATGTTAACATTTACAAAGTCATCTAGTGGGCCATCCACCATTGCATTCTTTCATGTTAGTATGACACCATTTATGTATATAGAGGTAAAATTTTGAGTTAATATTATTCTCTATGTGCATTCACTCTATGTATATTTAGTCTTAAACTTAAGTTAAATTTATCTATCAATGATCTCAAAATTCAAGTACACTAGTGTTAAATACACTTTTGGTTTAATAAAAGAGAAAAAATTACAATATATCTTTAATAATTTCTAGAAAAATAAGTGACATTATATATTCAATTGATTACTAGAGTAGCCATTGTTTCATCATTACAAACTGATATAGACATAGGCATTTTTGTTGCAATGTTATGCACACATACAATCACATAGGTACATATTAACTTGTAATTTTGAATTTTAAAATAGATTTATTTTATTAATTTTACTGCATGTACGGAAAATATAATCTATGTGAATGTATTGTTATTCAGGGTTGTAAGATGACATGTGAAAGTTCAATTTATATGATTAATATGGCACCTCCTCATGTTTATTCATCACTTCAAATGCCTATTCATACAACTAAACCTATTACTAACCCAATTGAGCATTAGAAGGTGATTAAATAGGACCATGAGCTTACAGTAAGTGCATGTTTAATTTTTTATTCCAATTTAAAATTAATTTATTAACTTGGTCTCATGTATAATATATTAATTTTATAATAATATTTATAGTTAAACATGTTTATCTATAAGCGAGATATGAGTGTAGGACCCACAGTCAGACCTTGAAGTAATCCAAGGCATTCTAGGGATCTCCATATACAAGTAGTGCATCCTAAGGGGAGTCTTCTTTGAGGAAAGAAAAGAGAGAGATAGGCTATTTGATGATTAGGATGTCTTATATGATTTAATTTTTGGTATGCTTAAATGGTAATGTATGCACTTTATGCATTATATGCATATATGGCATTCACCCTGTTGGATCCCAATTGTACACCTCTAGGGTTCAACATTGCATATTTGAAAAGATGGAAAATTAAGATGATAAACCTTAGCTATGTCATTATATCTAGGGAAGGGTTTAACATCTAGATGGATTGAACATAGATAATGACTAGAAGGCACCAATAAAGGGTATGGTTAGTTCCTTACTACTTTTGTATTTACCTAAACTAGAGTGAGAAGACATATGAGGTAGTTTGGTCATAAGGAGGGCTACTAAAATTTAATCTCCAAATAATTATTTACACACATATATATATGATCAAAACATAACCAAACTTTCACAATCCACTCAGGAACAGTTGTCACCGAGACTAAGCAAATGCTTTTAATTTAGGCAAAAAATACTAAAGATAAAGAAAATGTGATTGCAATCTTCATTTATAGAAAAATTGTTCACAACTAAGATCCAAATGGAAAATTAAAAATCTAATCTTTAAAGACTAATCACAAACACATTCTATATCTATAACACTTATGCATCTATAAGCAAATAAAACTTGAAATCTTCAATGACATTTATTATTTACTGGTGTAGGATAGGTAAGATGAGTTAGGTATATTTAAAGGGGTTGTGGTGGATTTAAATAGTGAGAATTACTTAAACCTCCCTGATATAATTCATTCTAGGATGTAAAAGACTGAGGAACAAGATAAAGAAACTATCAGGAATGATTTGCATTCATTGATACCATCCAATGCAAGCAATCAAATGATGCTTAAAATATCCAAAGCATACATTGAAATTGAAGGTTAAAGAAACCTATCCTGTCAACTCCATAAATATAGGATATATTTAAAATATTATGAATAAAACATTCCCAAATCAAAATATAGAAATGAATTTACAATCTAAGTTCATGCCCAGAATGACTATCATCAAGAGACATGAAACTTGATATCTAATCAACAATGAATTAAGAATGTGTTGGTGCACTTCATTGATAAGATAGACTAGAAATCACATATACTTTTCATTAGATTGAAATTAAATAAACATATGTCACTATTCAAAATGCTAACAATGGTGGAAAGCATAGTGTCTTTTCTTTGAAATAGGGGAGACATATACATGGATGCTTTCATAGTTTATAATGACTATACAAAGCAATCACCTTAGTAATAAAATTAGAAAACACATAAAGCATTTCCATAAAAATGAAAAATCCTCCTTAAAGATGATACTCCCTCTTTAATTATATAAATTTGTATCACATAGAATATTCCTAAAAGATGTTTGGCCCGTGTTGCCTCCAATGGAAGTTCAAAACTGACATGTATGTTTACACCTCTGTAGGTTTTTAGACCTAGATTGCAGATTTACACTTCCGATGGGTTTTTGGAACTTACATTCACATTTATAATTTATGTAAAAGTACAATATTCTCCCACAACTCTGAGCTTGTTTATTAAGTTGACATTGTTCAAAAGTTTTCTTGCATTTTGAACATGAACCTTTGCAAGACACTTGACATTATATCGGTGTGGATTTAAAACACAAACTACCAGATTATTTTGAGTGACACATCCTATGAGTTTTGGAACTTCAAGTACACTTTGAAAATTGCATGAAATAGGATGTGGTGTAGTGTTACAATTTCACCCCACTTCCTTTAAATTGTCCTTATAGTTTGATTGTGAACATCCACATAATCTTACCATAAGACTTAGCATGGATTTTAAAACAGCCACAACTTCCCCTTGAAAATTTACGTTGTAAATAGTGCCTTTGAATTTTGCATGGATGTTTGACCCAAAACTTACCATGGGTTTAAAATAGTCAAGGATTTCTTTTTGAATGACATGTTAACACATGGGCTAGGACTCAAAATTTTTAGTACACTTTTTAAATTACATGAGACAAGCTAACATGTAACATTGAATTTTCCTCCTAAAACACCGAAACTTTGTTATTTTATAATGGACATTTTATACTTAGTATTTTTAATACTTGGTCATTTTTAACTCTTCATGACTTGATTTCCACCATGGACCCTACAATGTCATATTAAAAAACATGAAAATGTTTAAGCATTAGTGAGATTAAATGTTACAGTGTTTGCACAAAGCAATTGTAAAAGTGATATTTTGTTCCTGATGAACATTTCATATAGATTTACTTTAGGGGGTAACAACTAGACTTTTAGATACTCACTTATCAGGAATGTTCATCAATTGATTTAGATAGATTTTGGTACTAACACTAGCTCTCACCTAGGGATGTACACCCCTTTTGGGTGTATAAAAAACCCCAAAAATAAAGACCAAATGCCTATCCTTGGGCCATGGAGTTATAAATTTGATAATTTATTAGGAGATACCTTTGGAAGCTCAATGAAATAAGGGTGTACTAACAAAAATAGATCAGAAGGATATGAAAATGAACACAAAATTAAAAAAAAAAAAAAAACAATACAAACAAAGCCTAATGTAGAAGGAAATAAAACAAGACTATGTACTATACATTACTTTACACAAACATGGACTTAGTCAAGGAAGTGCCTCAGATATCTGCCATTAACTGGTAGTTCCAGTATCTCACCATTCAAATAATGCATAAAAAATAGGTCAAATATTTGGCAATAACTTTTGATCCATAGCTTTGTTTGAGCTCTTTCATGTGCGAAAATGACCATCTCAAAAAATTTGTTGCTACTTTAAGTCACACTTTTTCCTTCAAGTTTTTTTTTTTTTTTAAAAGTCCAAACGAGACCATCTAAGGGTCCAAAATTACAGTTTAATGATTTTTTGAGGATTTTTTAGAAATTATATATTTTTATAACTGAATGTGAACTCTAGATGAAATTATTCCTATAGGATAATTTTAATTTTTAGAGTATTTTGAAATATTTTTAGAGATGCATGCACTTGCATGCAAAACTTACTAAAAATATTAGCTAATAAAAATAGAAGTTATTTTTATAGTTTAGTTTTTTTTTTTTTTCATTTTTGCATGTCAATTTTATTTCTAAGTTGGGGCTTATTTATGCATGGTTTGAAATTATTTCAATTCAATCAATACAAATCAATTCTAAGTTATTATTTCAGATATTGACCTATTGTAATTTTTGGTCTTGATAGTAATTTTGGTTCATAACCAAATCCTTTAAGAGGAAAGTATGCTCCCTAATCTTGCAGTCAATAGAATAAGGGCCCATCCATAAGGCATTAAATTTTCTATGTTTGCATTTCTTATCATGTATGTTATCACAAAGTAAAATTAGATATCCTAGTTGAAACGTTCTTAGAGTGACCTTTTTGTCAAATATTATTTTGAGTCTTTCCTTGAACTTTATGTGTCTTTCATGAGCTTTTCTTTTAATTTCATCAAGCTCAATAATCTGGTTCATTCTGATTTCATAGTGGTTAGCTTCATCACCTTATTATAATTGTTGCATGAACTAATAGTATGACAACTATATATTCATAGGAAAAATGGCTTGAATTCTATAAATAAGCACAAAAGGGCTCTTAGATGTAGATCTCTTAGGTCTGATCCTATCATCCCATAAATCAAATTTTAGATTTTCACCCCACTTCTTATTAACTTCAAAAGTTCATTAGAGTAAATTCAAATATAAAATGGTCCCTCTAAAATAATCCCCAAAATGTAGAGAATGACATATTAAAACAATCTAAACCATTTTCTAGATGGCATCATCCCTTGCGATAACCTCATCAAAAATAAAAATTATTTTTTTAATTATATAGAACTTACAAAATCCTGTAAATTAACTCACTTTGGTTAACACTAACCCTCCTTATTTTATTACGTCTCTTTTTTTTAGAAAGTGTAAATATTTTTTAATTTTTTCCAAAAAAATATTGACATTAAATTTACATTTTTTTTTTACAATTAATAAAAAAGCCAAAATTTTCTATAATCTAGGGAGGATCTTCTTTACACATTACAAGAAATTTAAAAAATTATTATAAATTATATAAATAAATTTAATTTATAAAGTTAATTTTTTTTAATTTAAAAATATGTATAATGAAAATGATGATTTAAATATTTTTAAACTTTTATCTATGTGAAATATTTTCAATATAATTTATATTCCTTATTACCATCAAAAAAATCTTTAATGATTTGGTGTCACATATGCATCTTATTTGTCTCATGAATGTGTGACATATACTTCAGTAATTTTAGTTTCTAAATATTAATATATCATTCAGTGGTCTTCAAATATATAGTTAATTAAAAAATTTGGGTCCTATTGTTATTTGCTTATCAATAAATATTTAATGTTAATTAAATGATATTTAATGTTTTGCTTATATTTAATGTTTTTAACATACATGGAATATTGATATGCATTTGCATTAAAACGATATATGCTAATTAAAATGATATGTATTTAACTATCTACATATATGTTTTTAATTAAATACCGGTGTATTTAAATATTGATATGCATTTGTATTAAATATCATTTTGGTTGTATTTTCATATCAATAATTTTTCTTATTTATATCAATAATAGATATAAATAATATTAACAATAATAATAAATATTATTATTTGGATAATGGATATAAAATGGTATTGTGTGGATATCAAATATAAATAGTATTGACAAGGACAATTTTAATAAATATCATTTACAAGGAAAATTTTTTATTGTTAAATTTATTTCGAAACACAAATTAAAGTATGAAATGTGAGTTAGAAATATATACTAATTTTCTCTCATAAGAAAATAAAATGTGTAATTTTTTGAAACTTAAGATCAAGGTTGACTTTTGAGAGATAAAAAATCTCAAGGACTATTTGAGAAATATAGAAAGTATAGTTAAAAGATCTTTTTATGAGTCATCATATAAAAATGTGGTCCCAATTAACCCATTTAGTTAAGTGATTTATTTTTTATTTTTATCTACTTAATATTTGAAATGTAAATGAATTAATTTTTTTTATGATTTCTTACAATGCCCATTTTACATCTAAATTTCCCCTAATGCTTCTAATGATTTTGAGCAAATTCTTATTACTATATTTTTCTTGCCCATTCCCCTAAGGGTTTTAATTGGAAGCATAAGTTAATGTGATCCCATAATCTTCACACAATACCATAAAAGGTTTAGCTTTGAAACTCATAGCATTGTCATCAAATATCATGATAACCACATAATGTCATGATCATTTGATGTGTGGCCTTCTTTTTAGGGATTGTCTCAACCCATTTTGTCAAGTAGTTAGTTGCAACCAATATCCACCTATGACCAACACTTGATATATTAGTGATCTCCCCAGAAAAAATCCATTCCCTATTGTCTAAATGAGCCTTCAATTGATATAGGTTGTGAGGAAAGAGAGCTAAAAGATTTCAATCTTCTAGCAAAGGGTTGACATTTCTCACATTTTCTTACTTTTTATGCAACATCTTTGAATAGTAATGACCACCAATAACTAGCTCTCAGAATCTTATGAGCTATGACTTTAGGTGAAAAGTGACCACCACATACTCCACTATGAATGTCTTCAATTAGATTAGTAGTTTCTTCTTCTATTAGGCATCTTAAAAGAACCCTATCTAGATTCTTCCATGTCAGTCTATTCTTAGTCAAGAGATACTTTTGAGATATAAGCTTAATATTTCTCCTTTGATTATTGTCTAATTTAGGGAGAAAATTCAAAATTTGAAAATAATAAACAATGTCCTTATACCATGGTGAGATGTTAATTTTAGTCAAAGAATCATCAATATTAAAAATATTAGTGTTTACCTCCATAGCTTGTAAATTTGTCTTGATCATTAACTTGGTTAAGCCCATCCTTCTCACCAACTTGGTAGTTTGGATCTCCATGTCATACTCTTTCAACTTGTTGACCCATCTTCACCTCTTGTCTGATACCTCAATATCAGTAAAGATGTCTTTGACCATTATATGCGGGAAGTATGCAATAATATTTGCACTCAAAATATAGTGTCTAAACATTTGAACAACTTTTAAGAGGGTAAAGGCTTGCTTTTACATGATAAAATTGAATTTACTAAAAAAAGTTATGGGTTATTCATAACCATGATTATTATTTTGTAATAGAACAAAAGCTATAGTACTTTATGATGCAAAAGAGAATATTTGAAATTCTCTAGTGTAATCAGGACTAGCCAAGAGAGGGGCAAACATCAAGGATCATTTGACGTCACTAAAATATTGTATGGCCTTCTCCTCCCTCTTGATGGTTTGGTCCTTTTTTAATATGGAAGTAATAGGCAAAGTGATATCTACAATGTTAGACACAAACCTTCTTACGAAGTTGATTTATCCAAAGAAGGACTAAATTACCTTCTTGGATTATGGGAAGGCACTTTTCAATGGCTTCCACTCTCTATAGATCTATCATGACACCATCCTTAGACATTATGTGTCCCAGAAAGTTGGCATATTTTACTCCAAAGTTTCATTTCTTTGGATTAAGGGAGATACAAAATTTCTTGCATCTAAGGAACACTTTTTCTAGATGCTCTAAGTGCTCTTTTCTACTTTTGGAGTACATTATAATTTCATCCTAATATACAACAATAAACTTATTAATTACCCCTACAAAAGTGACATCCATAGCTCTGTGAAAATTTTCACTATAATTCATTAACCCAAAAGGCATTCTCATATAGATGTAAGTTCCCCAAGGCATTGTAAATGTAGTTTTGGGTCTCTCATATTATTTTACTACAAATTGTTTATACCTAGAGAAACCATCTAATGTGGACAACATTTATGATACTGTAACACTCTGTAATAGATTATCTGTATTATGTAAGTATTAATTATCCTTCAAAAAAGTTTTACTTAAATTTATAAAATCCATGCACAAGCAAATATCACCATTCTTCTTTCTTACAGGGACTAATTTTTCCACCCATGATGAATAACTAATGGATTGAATAATCCCACTATCCCTTAAATTCATTAACTTTTACTAAATCTTGGTGGCTAAGATGTGGTTAATATGTCTTTGTTTTTACCTAAAATATTTTCTATGATATTGTAATGGGCTGACGTGTTGAAACATATCCTCTCTATATGCTTTCAATTTAGAATAAGACTAAACCATGTTAACCTAATACTTTTTTAATAGTTTCACATAATCTTGTTTCTCTTCTACACTCAAGTGAGTACCAATCTAGACTTTTCTTTGATTTTCTTAAGAACCCAAATTACATTTACTCACATATTTTGAGATAAAGAGATATATAATTTTAATTATGTCTACTCCATCAGAATATGCCTCTAAACTCACCAATCCTCTTGGGATGGTGTTTTTATTCAATTAAATGATATCTTTCCCAAACAAGGTTTCTTTTCCATCATAGATTTCGATGATGGATTCCAAGTCTATGATTTGACCCTATTTTTTAATTTTTTATATAATTAATTTGTGAAATAAAATGAATTAATTTTTTTATGATTTCTTACAAGGCCCATTTTACATCTAAATTTCCCGTAATGCTTCTAATGATTTTGAGCAAGTTCTTATTACTAGATTATACTTGCCCATTATCCTGAGGGTTACAATTAGAAGTGTAAGTTAATGTGATCCCATATTTTTCACATAATACCATCAGAGGTTTAGCTCTAATACTGATGACATCATAAAAAATTATTGTGATAGCCATATAATTCCATAATCATCTAGTGTGTGACCTTCTTTATAGGGATCACCTCAACCCAATTTATGAATTAGTCAGTTACAACTAATATCCACCTATAACTAGCACTTGATGTATCGATGATCCCCCTAAAACAAATACATTCCCTATTGTCTAAATGGGCCTTTAATTGATATAAATTGTAAGGGGAGAGAGCCAAAAGCTTTCAATCTTCTAGTAAAGCACTGAAATTTCTCACATTTTCTTACTTTCTATACAACATCCTTGAATAGTGATGACCACCAATAACTATCTCTCAAAATATTATGAGCTATGAATTTAGGTGCAAAATGACCACCACATAGTCCACTATGAAATTCTTCAATTGATCAGTAGTTTCTTCTTCTACCAGGCATATTAAAAGAAACCCATCTAGATTCTTCAATGTCAGTCCATTCTCAGTCAAGAGATACTTCTGAGATACAAGATTAAGAGTTATCCTTTTATTATTGTCCAAGTTAGGGGACAATTCAAACTTTGCAAGTAATAAATAGTGTCCTTATACCATGGTGACATGTTAGTTTTAGTCAAATAATCATCAATATTAAAAATATTAGTGTTTACCCCTACAACTTACAAATTTATCTCAACCATTAACTTGGGTAAGTCCATCCCTCTCACCAACTTGGTAGTTTGGATCTCCATGTCATACTCTTGTACTTGTTAACCCATCGGTACCTCTTACTTGATACCTCAATATGAGTCAAGATGTCTTTGACCATTATATGTGGGAAGTATGCAACAATATTTGCACTCAGAATATAGGGTCTAGACATTTTAATAGCTTTCAAGAGAGTGAAAGATTTTTTTTCCATAATAGACTAAATGATGTCTTTCCCAAATGATGTTTCTTTCTCCTTATAGATTTGGATGATGGATTCCAAGTCTATGATCTGACCCTTAAGTTACGCTTCAAAATTGAGAAACCTTTTGATTTGATCATCATCATCAAAAAATTTCCAATGATGAATGTTGTTTGGGACTAAAGGTCTGACAATTACCTCCACTTGATACTGACATTGAGGGTTCATAATTTCACTTTCAAACTAAACACCCAACCCTACAAGTCTGTCAACTTCTTTATTAAAACTCCTATCATGATGATAAATATTGAAAGCATCAAAGAATTATACCAAATCGCATACAATATTTCTATATTATTTTAACCTTTTATTTTTGGTGGCATAATTTTTTTTAACTTGCTTAACCACTAGCTTTGGAACACCCATTACAATTATACTTGTAATTCCATGTTCTTAGGTAATCCTGAGACCAAAAGAGAGTGCTTCATATTCTATAATGTTGTTAGTGCACTCAAAAGCTAGCTTGAAGGAAAACCTAAAATATTTATTATCAGGGGTATAAAAGACAACCTTAGCTCCATTTTCAAGATTGGAACAAGCCCCATTAAAACACATTCTCCAAATATCATCACTTTCTTTGTCAAATCCAAAATTAAGAACAATAAATTATTTAATAAAATCTATATTTATAACAAAACTAATCATCTCTAGATTAGTGTAAAAAAAATTATTTAGAGCATGTCTTGGATCTTCAATCACATGTAACATTCTAGGCTCTCTATTTAGTTTCACCATCTTACCATCCAAAAGAATGGTGGCATAAGAGAGGTCCATATGAATACTTCCGCTGATGCTAGAAACTCATTTTATTCATAATAACATCCCCCACTTGTGAGAATAATCCACAACTACCACATACATGTTCATAAATTTACTTGGATGAACTACCAATTGCACTACTTATCCTTTAACTAGTCCAACAACTAGTACTTCTATTGAATCTATGGCATAGTACTTGCCAAAAGTAGATGTTATTTTTTATCTAAGATCATTAAGAATGTCTAAGGGCATCACATTAGAATATGATCATGATTCTAACATATAGATGTGAAAAATTAAACCATTAATCAACAAAATAGTATAAAATAGATCAACATCCAACAGACTTTCTATCAATGCAGTTCCCAAATAAACCTCTAAGGCTTGTTCAATAACCTCATGTGACTCTTCATTCTCATCCAAGAGTATCAGGGGTGAAGTAATCTCATTGTTAGCTATATTCTCATTAGACTCCAAATACTCAAATGCCTTTCTTTTGTGTTATGGTATTCTTAGCAGCTCAACAAGTGGTATAGTGATTTTTAATCATCTCAATACTTGGACCATATTTGAGAGGATCCTCCTACAAAAAATTGCTAAAAAATGCTGAAATAATAGACTTATAAAAAAATTAGAGGCACTAAAATGATTATATTAATCATAGGCCACTTCAAGGGGATAACCTCCTTTGAACAAGTTCATTACAATAAATTCATGGATTCCTTCATTGGCCTCAATACTTATATAATATGTCTAATCTAAGCAACTACTACTTTCCATGAATGTGGGATAAAATAAAATGCTCAAATGCTGACTTACAAAGCATATGCATCCATATAAACTATTACACTAACAAAATAAAGAGAAGGGGTAGAACAAGTTCATACCATGCCATCCTTCTTAGAAAAATCTATCCTCAAAGCTTTAGATATGATATTTGGAGCTGAATCTGAAATAGTGGTTCCCATATGGCATCCTCTAGTTGTATTTTGTGCCACTAAATTAAAACCTCTGTCATAAAGTGAGAGAAAAATTAGCATGTGTGTCTATTCAAGAGTGCTTCTAGCTTGAGAAGGATGGATATTTCATTATCAAGTTCTGGTAAAATAGTCTACACTATGATGTTTGTGCCAAGAAATTTCTTCAAGAAAGAGACATGAAATACTGGGTAAACTTAGGAAGAAGGTGGGAGCTCCAACTTATAAGCAACTGATGCAATCTTCTAGAAAAATTTATAGGGATGATAGAACTTTGGAGCCAGCTTATGATGCCATTTGTGTTTAAGGGATGATTTCTTGTATGGTTGCCGATGAATAAAAACCATATCACCTACATAAAAATTGTGCTCATAATGGTGTTGATTAGCTTATTGTTTCATGCAATTTTATGTTAGATGAAGATTATCCTATAGGGTGTTGAGGATTTGTTCCTAAGTTCAAAGAATCACATCAACCACATGAACTAATGAACTACTGAGGGTGTATGGAAGGAGCACTGGTGGTGCTTGACCATAGACTCCTTCATATGGAGTGATTTCCATTGAAGTGTGGTAGGAGCTATTATACCATCATTTAGTGAGGGGAGCCACTTTGCCCACTGATATTGTTGTTATGAGGTGAAGCAATGATGGAAAGTCTCCAAGCATTAATTAAAAATTTTAGTCTACCTATCCATTTAGGGATGATTCTTGGAACTCATCTTTAGTTGAGTACCTATACATTGAAATATTTTTGAATATAAATGGTTAGTGAAGGTTTCATCATGATCTGAGACAATGCATGAAGAAATTCCATGAAGATGGAAAATCTTATACAAGAAAATTTGTGAGATTGTGGAGGTGGTATAGGGATGGATGAGGTTACAAAAATGACTATATTTGGAGAAGTGATCAACCACAACCAAGATCATTGTTTTCCCTCTAGATTTAGGGGTCCCCTTAATAAAATCCATAAAAATATTATTCCAACTCCTAATAGGGATGGGCAAGGGTTTGAGCAACCGAGGGATGAGTGTTTTTTCTCCCTTTTTACATTGGTAGGTATGGAATTCAACCACCGTCTATTGAATTATATTTTTCATTCCCTTCCAAAATAAGTTTTTTCATGCTTATGCATAATTTTTGAGAAACCCTAAGTGTCATATAGAAGGAGAAGCATGGAGTTCATATAATACATCTTGCTAAAAATCTATGCTCTCGAGAAACACCAGATGACCCTTATATCATAAGGAAGTACCATCCCAAGAATAATGTGATACATCAAAAGGGTTAGTGGCTAAGTATTGAATTATTTATGATAAAGAGGAGTCATTGACATATCCCTATTACACAGTGTTCAACTAATTTTGAATAGGCATGAAAATAGTTGAAAGGGAGGCTTGGTTTATAAATGTGCGAGATAGAGAATCAACCACAATATTATCCTTACCCTTATTGTAAGTGATCTCATAGGCATAACCCATGAGTTTACTAACCCATTTCTATTGTGATGGGGTGGAAACCCATTATTTTAGGAAATAGTTTAGACTCTCGTGATCAATTGTCATGCAAAAATGATTCCCCAGTAGGTATGGCCACCACTTCTATATTGCATGGAAAATAGCCATCATTTATTTATCATAAATAGAGAGTACTAAATTCTTACGAAAAAGGGACTTACTAGTGAATGAAAAAGGGCATCCATCTTGGAAGAGAAAAACACCAAGTCCATTACCACAAGCATCACTCTCAATAGTTATAGTCTTGACAACATCTAGCATAAATAGAATAGTTGTAGTACACATAGCTTGTTTCAATTATTTAAATATACACTCGATAGATTGTATCTATGTAAAATCATATTTTTTTAACATAGATGTCAGTGGAGTTGTAATCTTCTCATAATCTTTGACAAACTTACAATAATATCCAGTCATCCCCAAAAAACCATGGATGCTCTTGAGTGTCTGAGGATGAGACCAATTTGTCATGGTAGTAATTTTTAAGGATCCAATCAAACCCCTTAGGATGAAATAATATGCCCAAGATACTCCACTTTGTTAGGCCAAAAGCACATTTGGATTATTTTTCACAAATATGATGGTCAAAGAGAAGTTGTAGTGTGATCTCTAGTGTTGGAGATGCTCAGACCATGTTTTACTATAGATGAGGATATCATCAAAGAAGAATAGAATGAATTTATATAGGTAGGGGAAAAATATTTTATTCATCAATACCTGGAATGTTGAAGGAGCATTAATGAGGCCGAAAGGCATGACCAAAAATTCATAGTGACCATCATGCATGAGAAAAGTTGTTTTAGGGATATCATCCTCATGAAGCTAGATCTGGTGATATCTAGAGCGGAGATCCAACTTGGAGAAAAAATGAGCACCATGAAGCTCATAAATAATACGGATCAAGAACTTATCCTTGATTGTGATGTGATTAAGTGCACATAAGTCGATGAAAAGGTGTCATGACCCATCTTTTTTTAATAAGGAGAATTGGCAAAGAATATGGGCTAGTAATGGGGAAAATAATGTCTTGATTTAGTAAGTCTCAAATGAGCATCTTGATCTCAATATTTTACTAAAATGGGTAGTGGTAGGGATGAACATTGGGAGGAATGGTTACATAAAAGATCTAAATATGGTGGTCCTCTAGATGTGAAGGTGGTAATCCCATGGGTTCAACAAAGACACTTGCATACCTATGCAAAATGGTTTTTAGATCAAAAAGAGTAATGAAGACCATTGATGGTTGCATTTAAATGGAATGGAGATGGGAAATGATGTTGTGAGAATTATTCTTAAAAATATTTTCCATGTGATGTGAACTTATGATGCTAAGAGACCCTAGTTTTAAGCCTTTCAATGTGTGTTTTTGCCCAATATCTAAAAATTGTATCCAAAGTTTAGCAAAATCCCATAAGATGGGTTCAAGTGTGCGTAACTATTGGGCTCCCAAAACAACATCACATCCACCTAAGGTTAAGGAAAACATGTCAAATCATAAGTTATAATCTCCAATAGAGATACGCATATTAAGACACCTCCCTTTGCAAGGTAATGTGCCCCATTGGTAATTATGACTTCAAAGTTGGAGTAAGGATAGATAAAACATCCATATTTTTTGGTGATCTAAGGGTAAATGAAGTTATGAGTGCTACCATAATTAATGATTATTGTGAGAGGGAATATATTTAACCTACCCCTGAATCACATGGTTTATGGGATGGTGAATCCTACTAAGGCATGGAAAGAGATCTCTGGTTGGTATTCCTGAGAAGCAGGTTTCATAATCAAGTGAGCTTCTTTTGGATCATCTATTATATCTCAAACATCTTCCGAATCTTTAGTTTTGGGTGGAGATTCCACATCTAATAGGTAGAGATTTTTCTTAAAACATCTCTATCCTCAATTGAATTTATCATCATAGTTATAATGTAGTCCTTTTTCTCTATGGGCTTACATCTCTACTTTAGTCAAATGCCTAATAAGAGTGGTTCTCAATGCTGGCATTGTTTCAAATCATTATGGATCTATATTTTTGAATGGAGTAAAATTGGATTTGAATCACTTCTAAGCTGTGATCTTATCCTCTGTCAACTTAACTAAACCTAAGGCTTCTATCATAGTGTTGGCATGGAATATTTTGACCTCAGATCAATTGCATCCTTTAGTCCACTGAAAAAATAACTCTAGAAGAATTTATCAAATAATCCCTCTATGTGATTATCCAAATTTTAAAATTCTATTTGATATTATCTCATGGTTCCTATTTGGAAAAGTTTAATGAGTTCTCTAGTGAAGTCATCAAAATAACTAAGGCCAAACCGTTACAAAATGAGGGTGAAAAAATTAGTCTATATGGGCTCATTATGAGCCTTGGTATACCAATGACACCATTGAAGGGATACATGTTCTAAGTGAAAGGAGGCAAGTGGGACCTTGTTGGCATCAAATGTATTAAATAGATTAAAATATTATTCTACTTGATAGATCCATCCAATCGGATCTACACCATTAAATCAAGGAAAATTAAGCTTTAGCCCACAAAAATTGTTGGAAGAAGAAAACCTAGTGTCTAAATAGGACTCTAGATATCATCTGTTATTCATGGTGGTATGTTGAAGACTAAGGCCCATAACAATTTCATCAAGATCTTTGATGTGGGTCTTGAGGGGAACAATTTTATCCTCTATGTTTTTTGTTCCCATTCGGGTTACTACCATGACCAGAAAAGAGATTGTTTTTTTGGCAATGGGTAGAAAAACTAAGTTAAGATAAATTTAGTAAGGTTATTTTTTAATTTGGTTGAAATCGGAAGGGGTAAAGGTACTTTTACTAATTTTTTTACATAGTAGGAGTAGGATTGACGAAGGCAAGGGTCATTTCAAGAGTGAATGGAAAAACTAAAAAAATTATCAAAGAGGGTCAAAGGAATAGAAAGGTGAGAGGAACACTATAGAAAACATTTGAGGAAAATGGACAAAAATGGAAGAAGTTATGGAAAAACACAAAAAATGGGTAAATTGTGATTTGTGGCAATTAGGAGTGGAATCAAGATATGGGACCTCAAAGAAGAAAATATAGGGAATGGAATTTTAGGTGTTTAGATAAAATTTGAGGATCAATGGGGCTACAAGTGGAGAGATATGGTAAAATAACAAAAAAAAAATTTCTCTTTTATTTTATTTTTGTTTTTGTTTCTATTTTAGTTTCTTGTTACTATATTTTGTAAGACATATCTATTGGGAATATGTTGAAATAGGTCAATAGATTTGATATGGAAATTTTTTGATACTCTATTAGTAATATGCTAAAACTAGTTGGCAAGGCTATTGATATTCTATAGAAGATATGTCAATTTTTTGATACTCTACTGGTAATATGGTTAAACAGGTATGCAAAGTTTGAAGATCTAATATGGTAAGTTTTTTGATACCCCATGGTAATATTTTGAAATTGATATAAATGGGTCCCAAGTTTTAATGGTTGCCTAAGGGTTTAAGGATGTCACTCTAGCCATTAATTTTGTTTAAGTTAGTACCACTCTCCAAAAAAAAAATTGGCCATGGATTTATCTCTTAGCGACAACTCGTGGTTTTCCTCACAGATTGGAATTACTCAATTAGGAATGGTTCATTGCTCATTTCGCTGGCATGTCCTCTCAATGGACCAACTAATTTGGGGTTTTTGTGGTACTCCTAACATTGATTTTTAGATATTTCACCTAATCAATTCCCATAGTTATGTGTTTAGGTTTTGTCTTGATTTGAAACAAATTATTGTGATACAAAAAATTATTTAAATGAATTATGCCCCAAAATAGAAATAAGATTTTTTGAAAAATTATTGAAATGAATTATGGATTAGAACAAAGGTAAGAATTTTTTTAAAAAAATTGCCATGAAAAGTGTTCTGATACCATATGAGAGGATCCTCTTACAAAATTGATAAAATGCCAAAACAATAGATTTATAAAATTAAAAAAAGCACTAAAATGATTATATTGATCATAGTTCACTTTGAATGTAAAACCTCCTTTAAGCAAGCTCAATATAATAAATTTGTGGATGCCTTCATTAGCCTCAACACTTACTTATATACTAAGTCTAATCTAAGCAACTACTACTTCCCATGAATGTGGGATAGAAAAAATTCTCATGGGATAACTTACAAATCATATCCATTTATAGCAACTAATACACTAACAAAATAAATAGAAGGGGTATGAGGTGCTCATAACAATATCACACACTGTACTAAGGAAAGGGATCATCTAGAGGAAGGGTGACAACATTTCTAGTAGGAATACTATCATTTAAAGTCAGAGGGGGAACATGATGGGATGAACTAGCATTTCTAATAGCATTTTTCAAGGGTGAATTTCTTTTTACATCATTTTCACCCTTGGGAATACTGAATAACAATGGTTCTCTATTCTTGGTTGGATAACCTTTATGTTTGATAGTTTGGGAAGTAGGTGCTAGTTTGGAAGAACTAGGGACCTATTTGGTTTTCTTAACTTCTTTGTTTTTATCCCCTTGACTTGGATTTGTAGGGTCAGTCTCTTTTGGAAAATCACCTTATTGCTTGCTTCTCAGATTGTATTCTTTCTCTTGGGCAAGTATAACATTAATTAATAGTAGAATGTCCTCAGCTTAATGAGTTCCCCAATCATATTTTTTAATCATCATAGATCTTAAAAACTCAAAGTTATGATTGGTAAACTCATATGATTGTGTAATTTTTATAATATAGAAATCTAATTCTTATCACTATTCTATTGAAATTGGTAACCTAGGCAACATTTTACAATAATACACAATTTGGGTGAAAATCACTAAAATGTGAGAAATGGTTCGAACTTGTCATGTATAGGTGTTGATTTAGGATAATGTATCCCTAATGAGGCAATGCATTTTATGTGATTATTATCTTTTTTCAAATCACTTCGAGTCAAATTGTGATCATGTAAAATGACACTCTATACCACTAAATTTTTCTAATTTGGCTGCACACAACATGTGTATGTGTTATTTCCCATCCATAATTCCCCAACTAGGGAATTTTTCCATATTCAACTATCACCTTCCTCTACTTAAACTCCAATCAAATTACAACTTCATAAAATGACATTTTTGACTAGGTTGATTAAGCATGGAAAATATTTCCAAAGAATTGTAGAAAATTAAGATTAACCATTGAAGCAAATTAAATCAAATCAAGAGCCTAAGTGAAAATTTCATGGAAGTTATTAATTGTAAATTCATTCTTAAAATCTACATCATCCCATGACATCATCAATGGGGTGGCATCCATAAACCATTAATGGTATAAATATCATAATTATGTCTT
This sequence comes from Torreya grandis, assembly GCA_037957365.1. Classification (NCBI taxonomy): domain Eukaryota; kingdom Viridiplantae; phylum Streptophyta; class Pinopsida; order Cupressales; family Taxaceae; genus Torreya; species Torreya grandis. Next base: position 121,739 of record JARHVA010005291.1, on the reverse strand, counting down.
CCCATACCTCATTAATGCCCCATTTATTCAAATACTTATGGCTTATCCCTCCAAAATTCAATCAATTTTTGGCCACACATTTATCTCAAGATGGATGGTCATCGCTAATACTCACCATTTTTAAAAATCTCTAAATAGAGGGCTTCACCATTTATTAAGGGAGATTGAATTATGTAATGTTATAATGGAGAATTGTCTTCATAAATCTTCACCTATTTTCACAAATTAATCAAAATCATGATCCTAAGCCATTGGTGCATTGATACATGATGGATAATCTTGCTACTCATCATTGACACAGACTTAGAGCACCAAATCCAAGGAAAAACACACTTCTTGGCTGCATTTGGAAGGATGGACACTATTTGCAAGGTTTGGTAGTATTCCTTCTTTAAGTAGCTCTTAGAATTAATTTTAAACACCCCATGAGGGAGTGGTATTTATGTTTTATTGTTTATATATTTATTTATAATATATGTTCTTGACTAATGCATGGACTAATGCATCTTGTAATACTAATCTACATTTTGGCACACTCTATGGGACTCACACCTCACAATGTATTTATATATACTAATTTTGAATTTAGACTCTCTTTGGAGGCTATTTGTATTTCTTTTTATCTCATTTTATTTTTCCACAACTTCTCATATAAACAGTAGGATCGACCTGTGAGATGGTGGGATCGCTCTAGACATTAGCTAACTCAACCTGAATATCAACAAGATAAAATTATGGAATGGTGAGAACATATCCATGAATAGAGAGATCAATTTTATACACTTTTTATTTGCCTATGTGTTTTATAGGGTTGGTAATATCACTCTACCAAATTGTAGGGTTGCTTTGTATAATGGTAGGAATGCACTATGGATCAATATGAACACTTTGTTGATTGGTAGGATCATCTTGTGAAATGTTGAGATAACTTTATAATAGAAATTGATAGATAAATATTATTTTATTTTAATAAAATTTTGTCATTTCGGTATAATCACCCTATGCTTTGGCAAGTTTACCTTGCTAATCAGTGATATGGCCCTGTCAAATGGTGAGATCGCAAACCTGTGTTATATTTATTCTATCTTTTAGCAGGATTTCTCTGTGGAATGGTGGGAATGATATATTAAATGGAAAGATTACCTTTGGGAATAGTAAGATGAAACTTCAAAAGAAAATATATACTTAAAACAACAAGCTAGAACTTTTTACTAACAATTGATACCTTGATTTCAGACTTCTAACATTTTTGTTGTAGGATTTAAGTCACTTAGTCTACCTTTAAATAAGAAAATCAAAGGAAAAAATCATTCATACTTAATTTTGGAGCCTTAAAAGGAACTTTCACATTAGATAAACACTCTTAAGAGTTCTATTCTCTTACTTGTTTATTGAAATTGTTTCTTTTGCTATAAAAATAAGTGTTGTGTGTATGCTCTCCCCCTATCCCCTTTAGGGAACTTGGGTGACAAAATGTGATAATTATTTGAATTTATGCCTTGTATAAGGGAATTAAAATAATTTATCAAGGGCCCTCCTTAAATATATATAGTTTAGGTGATTTTAAAACTACCTTAAAGTCTTTTCACTTGTCTTTATTTTTATGCAATTTGGCTTGTGAGCAGGAGTTCATAGCCTGCTCATAGGTTCTCTAGGGAAATGTTGATCTAGGAATTCATCTCCTAATGTTTTTTCAACCCTGATCCATGATAGGTATATAAATTGAGCTAGTGAATCATAAGGAAGGTAGTTTAAGCAGTTAAACTACCTTCATTAGCAACTACTTCTCTCAGTATGTATGATCAACTCAGACATCACACTACACTAAGAAAATGATGCATATAGTGTTTGTGAAAAGGATAAGACGTTTTCACAAAATATGGTTGACAAAATTCCAATATATATGATAATATCTTGTGTTCTCCATACTAGGGACCATTGAGACATGTGAAAATTTAGGTTTAGAACAACCCCACTTATCGTGAACATATTATTGATACAAGGCAAGTAGCCCAAAATTCCATATCACCATAAAAAATATTGAGAGAAGAGGGTTCATAAAAACCCTAATTTTCATATCCTTTTCAGTTTTTCATTAAGAATTAAAATCCTCTCAAGAGCACTATATAGATGAAATTTGACAGTATCATGCAACCTTGTTAGTTTTAGGACTTTTGGATGGTACATTTAGGTGTTTTGTAATTTTATCCCTTACTTGATTGGTATTTTTTAGTCTTAAAATTATTTGAAGACCAAAACATGTTGTAAAACCAAACACTTTGTCATACACCATTTTATTTAAAAAAAGAAGCATTACACTAACTAAATCAAAATCATTTCTTGCCTTGTTCAAATCTTCATTTCAAAAACATTATGTTTGTATTTTATAAGTAGTGTTGTTATGTTGTCCATTTGAGTATATACCATTTTCCCACTTAAAAAAATTTAAAAGTCCTTCATTTTTATCTAAATTCAAAATCTCACCTTTCTAAGTTCTAAGCCAAGGTGTTATTGGTTTACCATTCACACTTAGTTTGAGTAAACTTGGGTATAATTTCCCATTTAGATTGAAGGCTATTACCCAAACTCATCATCATTTTATTCTTATTATGGAATTATATTATCTTTCATTTGCTCATGCTATAATTTTTAAACCATTCTACATCCTATTTATATGTGGTGACATTGTGTTACCCATTTGGTTTTAACTTTATACTTTGGAGTTCTTCTATTAATTCACATTTTCATATTCTTGGTTCATATTTTTATCTTCCTAATTAGAAATATCTTATTGTAATTTTGTATTCATAATTCTTCATTATTGTATCTATATTTTATGGTATTGACGTATTTTTGACATAAGTTTGTTGTGATAGTCTACACTTTAGGCTCCAAAGTTATCTTACCCTCTTCTAGTTTGACAATTTCAATACACCAAAGTTGGATAAATTCACAACCCTTTATTCTAATTATGTGGTACTACACCACTTATTTTATTATAATCTCATCTTACCTTGACATTTGTTTGACAACATCCAAAACACACCTTTTAAACATTTTAAAAAACATTTCACATCTTAAAAAAATGAGGAAAATTATCTTTCAAGCATGACACGAAGGTATACTCGTAATGGGGTCTATTTTAGCCCTAGTTATGAGGAAAATAAATTTTGTGATGGATAGGTTAACTCAATTATGTTCAAAGATGTCCCAATAACCATATAGTCTAAAGAAGATTATTATGAACATCAACCCTGAGAATATAAATATGAATCCCTCCTAAGGTTGATAAAATTAGGTGCTAGGTCACCACCAAATTTCCCTATGGAATAATTGTACACATAAGCTAGGGTAGAAGAGCAATAGTGAGATAAATCTCTCGCTCATATTGAAAAATCCAATAGTGATTCTTCTAGTAAATGAAAGTAAGCACTCCTATACTCTATGCCCAATGATCGATATCTTATTACTAGGATAAAGAAAATAAGTTAAAGATATGTTGATCCATACATCTCTTCTCAGGGATAGCGATACACTACTACCATGTGTCTGACCGGGTTCTGCCTCAAGTGCTTCAATCCCTGGGCCATATAGTGGTATGGAAGAGGACCCAGATCACTTTAGAGCTTTTGGAATAATGGCCAGTCCTTTCTATTGGTATTAGAGCTAGGTCTCAAGGTTGAGTCCCACAGAAGCTGGTGGGCATGATCCATACATCCCTTCTCAAGGATAGTGATACACTGCTGCCACATGTCTGACCAGGTTCTGCCCTGGGCCATATAGTGGTTTGGAAGAGGACCCAAATCACTCTAGAGATTTTAGCATGATGGCCAGTCCTTTCTATTGGTATCAGAGCTAGGTCTCGAGGTTGAGTCTCATGGAAGCTAGTGGGCATGATCCATACATCCCTTCTTAGGGATAGTGATACATTGTTTCCACGTGTCCAATTGGGTTCCACCTCAGGTGCTTCAGTCCCTGGGCCATATAGAAAGGACTGGCCATCACGCCAAAAGCTCTGGAGTGATTTGGGTCCTCTTCCATACCACTATATGGCCCAAGGACTGAATCACCTAAGGTGGAACCCAGTAAGACACGTGGTAGTAGTGTATCACTATCCCTAAGAAGGGATGTATGGATCATGCCCACTAGCTTCCATGGGACTTGACCTCGAGACCTAGCTTTGATACAAATAGAAAGGACTACCCATCATGCCAAAAGCTCCAGAGTGATCTGGGTCCTCTTTTAGAACACTATATGGCCCAGGGACTGAAGCACCCGAGGTGGAACCCAATTAGACACGTGGAAATAGTGTATCGCTATCCCTGAGAATGGATGTATGGATCATATTTATACCAACTTATCATGGACTTAACAGACTCTTTGGTTACAACTTCAATAAATAATAATGTTTCTAAAGAACAAGAGAATGTGATAGAATAAATACATCATAATCTAGTTGAGAAAACATATACAATATATCATGACATCTCATCTGAACAAAATAAGCCTATAAAGGCTTCGTAACACGATTTTCTACACATGAATCATACATTTTTACATCACCAAGAGGATTTTTTCCTTTTACAGAACCAAGGGATGAAAATTTTAACACATATTGGAGGTATTATTTAAAACACTTTGGCAAGTTCCTTTTAAGTGACGCACACTCTAGTGCATCAACTGTAGATACCTTCAAACTAGAAGTATACTTACAATTCATGAAAACAAATTTCATAGAATGTTTATCAACCTAAGAATTAACAACCAACCTACTTGAATCAAGGATTAAACCAAAACAAAGTGTCAGATATTAGGTTTTATATCCCTAAAAAAAATCATGATAGGGGCACATACCACACCAACAAAATTATATTTGACCTATAAATGCACCAAGCATGCAGGAGTGGAATTCAATGAAAAAAATCATGTCAAGATTAGAAATGGGAAACTAAGTCAAGAAATATAAGTTCAATGAGATATGTCCCTATCTTCTTGAATTAATAATTCTCCAAGTCCCTTTTTAGACTCACTTTGAGGCACCCAAATTTGATAAATACAAAGGAAAGGGTGACTCACGAGAACATATTCAAGCATTTTTTTGTATTGTTTCAAGAGGTAGCTCATAATAGTATCTATCTTAATTACTTGTTTCCATGTAATTTGGTTGGAAAATATTTGGATTGGATCCCCAAATTACCTACGGTATTGGTGGTAGATTGGAATGATTTATCTAAAAAAATTATCAACCATTTCTCTTATAACATTGAACATTAGTTAACTATGGTCGACTTGTGTAAAGCCCAACAATGAGGTAGCATGTTTATAGTGATGGAGAGCATTAGCTGGATGCTTTCAACATAATTTACTAGATAGAAAATTGGCCAATATTTTTTCACAATACCTACACCCTAAAGTGGATCATAATCTACAACTCACTTGTGCAAATACATTTGATTAAATAATAGACAAGGGTGTCTAGATTGAGAAGGATCTTATCACTAAGGTATTTGTCAAGATTTATTCATAGGGTTAAATGTCTAATCAGACCCAATCACCTATTCAAGATATCACACTAGAGAAAAATAAAGGGTTTAACAAACACAAGAACATGATAGGGAATGGGGAGACAAAATCTAGACATGTACAAATGTTATAGATTTTGTTAGTTCCAAATGTGTGACTAGCCCCACCGAATCCAACAACTAATGTACAAAGGTCTCTTCCATGAAGGGCATTCAATAAAATAGAGTATTCTTTAAACTAGGACAACCTATTGAGGTCATGTTTCAAAATCTTTTAGTAGCTAATCTGATTGTGTGGCCTATACCAAGGCAATTTCCTTAATATCAACCCAAACTCAATTGGTATCGATCAAATGAGTTTTACAAATTCCATTATATTATTTTCCATGGCATTTATTGATACATTAAATTAACACATCTCATTGAATATTTGATTAAAAATGGTGAGATTAAAGTGAAACACATAGTGTAAAACACTAATCAAGATATGAACATTTATAAAGACCAATTTCTTAAACACAATCAATAGCCAACAATAAACAACCAGAATCAAGGGAAAAACTTGCATCAATAAGCACATAGCTAGAATCATAATCAAGATCATAATACTCATGATAATAATCTGGGTTACAATAACATGCCTTACGATTATAATAACATCGTGAGATGTATTTTTGCCAACCATGTTACCACCATCACTATCAAATCCCATGAACCATAATTTACTTATCAAAGCACTGGACACTCCATTATAGGGTCAGCACCCTCTTCTTTATGTAATACTACATTACATTCAATTAATTCTATTATTCCTTGTTTTCCATAGGTTAATATCTACGGACCCCCTTATTCTGATTATAATGGCTCCTCATCAACTCTAGATTTCATAAATGCAACTAGATCATTGTGAGTCACCATCTAAGATATTTTACCTTTGTCTTTTAAATATAATAGTTCCTTGATGACTCAAAATTATGAAAATTCATGTAGACACTCATGAGTTACCATTCAAATCCCTTTACCTTCATCTTCTAATTATAATGGCTCCTTTCCAACTCAAAATTTTATAATCACAACTAGACACTCGTGAGTTACCCTTCATGGCATTTTACCCTCCTCCAACCCTAGACCCAATGTTAACACTGTACCTTCAAATCCAAAGTTGAACATAGTACCAACCAAGTCTAAACCTTCTCATTCTACAATTGAAAATTTGTATAATATCTATGACAAACTAAGTAAAACTCATACACAAATTTCTATTTTAGATCTTTTGTGCATGTCTCAAGTCCATAGAGCTATTTTGAATAATTTGTTTTAGTGGTCCACTATTCCTTAGGACATTAACCTTGAACAATTCCAAAAACTTGTAAGATATTTATCTCCTTTCCTACAAGTTACATTTGATCACAAAGATATGTCTACTCATGTTCCTAGCCATAACAACCCCTTGAATATTGAGGTCATTATTAAAAATCATAAAATCAATTGGGTTCTTATAGATAATGGTTCAGGGATGAACATAATGTCACTCAATTTAATACTGTGACTAGATTATATTGGAAAGAAAATTTATCTAGAGACAATCATGATCAAGGCATAAAATAATGCCAAAAGGGAGTCTTCAGAAACTATTTATTTATCGATCATTATTGGGTTTATATCCCATCATACTCTATGCCATATTGTGGATATTGAATTTCCCTATAACATACTTCTGAGTTTTCATTGGATTTATGAGGTACAAGCTATCCCATCCACTTTACACCACTATCTCAAGTTCCCCCATGATGGGATCAAAGTCACCATTCTTACTAATCTTCAGCCCTATCAATATTGCAAACACCTAGGAAATGAATTTCTTAATTATAGATATTGACCTAGTTCTAAATTCATATTAGAGAATAATAAATAAATATTTTCACATCCACCCAAATCTAATTATATTAATGCAAGTGACCGTGCTTCAACTTTTACTGATCAATTTCCCACAACCCTTGCATAATAGATCACTATTAAGGATGGAGGCATTTCCATGTACCATCTGAAAGATGCCTTCCATATTACTAGGTTTCCTAAGTCTCCTAAATATTTCAAAAAATCCAAACCTTCCCAAATCCCTTGTAATCCCAACATGATTTGGAAAATGAAGAAGGAGACACAAAAATTACCAATGGTATTCATTCCTACCACTTCACCAAATCAAAATTGAGAAGATTTTATTGAAGGAGACTAGTTATATTTTGATGGCATTATTGATTATTGTTAGAATCCAACTTATCTTATCCCTAATAGCTTTATGTATAACTTTGATTATACAATAAAAGGTCTTAGGCCATAAGAGTAAGGAATCCTAGAACTATTATCAATAGGTAAGCCTAACATGAGTCAATGTCTCATATTTATACTACCTGGGGGTGACCTCATATTTTTTAATAGTGATTCTTTTGAATCAATTAGAAACTATACATTTGCTAGTGATACATTATCCCATTATAGCATCTATGATGAGCTATCTGACATAAACCTATTTGACTCAAAATCCATTATGACTATCACATCACATTATTCCATTTGCCTTTGTCATCTAAAACTCATTGTTTAGGAGCAATAAAATTATGACATACCCCTTGATGAAATCTAAAATGAAGAATATTTTGTAAATTACATGTGCCTCATAGATGGATTTCTAATTGGTGATCATAAGCATGGATTTGACTTCTCTTTGGACCCTTCTACCTACTTTGGAGAGTAGGCAAACTTTCTTGGTCATAAAAAAGATAAAACATCAAGATCTTTAGGTGAAAACCTCTTTAAGACACTCATTGATCATGAAAATAGTAAATAAAAATATAAGCCCTTGAGTGAAAACCTAATTCAAGGGCTCTTGAATGACGAAATGTGATGAACTCCAAAGGATGCACAAGGTATATCAAGTCCTAGCTCCATATCTAGTGTTAGTATCACATCTGAATAACAAAAATTATTTGAGCATCTTGCTCTCAAATTAGTAGAAATATTTACTAGTTGGCCATTAACTGAACTGGTAGATTTAGATTCATCTCATTATCTAGAGATTTAAGATAAACATCTATAAGTTGAATTAGAAGAAGAGGATCAAGATCAAACACTACCTACTATTCTATAATATGGATCTACACTACTTTTAGAAAACATTATTGAAGTGAACCTGGGGACTTATGATAATCCAAAAACTATTTATCTTGGATCCTCCCTCACAGATGAAGAGGAACACATTTTTAGCATCCTAAAAGATTTCATTGATATATTTTTATGGGCTTATTCTTACATGTTAGGTCTAATCTTGATTTTGTTATGCATCGACTTGTTGTCTATCTAAATGTTAATCTACTCAAACAAAAATTAAGAAAGATGCATTCATGCATTGCTCTTTTGGTAAAGTTAGAACTATAGAAATTATTAAGCACATGCTTCATCCAACCACTAGACTATTTTGAATGGATATCAAAAATAATCATAGTAAGTAAAAAAGCCATAGGGTATGCACATTTATACTGATTTTATAGATATCAATAGGTCATGTCCCAAAGATGATTTTCCTTTTCCCAATATCGATATGATTGTCAATTCTACTAATAGGTATGAGATGTTGTCCCTCATGGATAGATTCTAAGGATATAATAAGATCAAGATATCTCTATAAGACCAACACAAAACTATATTTACCACTCTATTATCAAGTCATGTCATTTGTATTAAAAAACATTGGGGCCTCCTATCAAAGAGTTACAAATACCATTTTACATGACATGAGGCATGATATTATTGATGACTATGTTGATGACATCCTAGCTAAAGAAAGAACACATGTTGGACATCCTGATGTTCTATAAAGAATGTTTGAGAGATTTCATGAATATAAGGTTCATTTGAAACTTAAGAAGTGTGTCCTTGGCATCACTTTGGGGAGATTACTAGGACTTATTATGTCACAAAAATGGATTGAAGTGGATCCTACTAAATTCAAGGCCATTATGGATATGCCTCTACCTTCTAACCTCAAACAACTCTATAGCCTACAAGGAAATATCCAATCTATTCACTAGTTCATTTCACAATTGGCAAATAAATGCCACCTATTTACACACCTCTTGAAGAAAGGGATAAATTTCAATGGGATAAGTAGTGTCAATTAAAATTTATGAATATCACAACATATTTGGCTAACCCACTAGTTTTGAGACTACCAACACCTGAATAACCATTACTCTTTTATATTTCAGCAACTAAACATGCACTAAGGGCACTCCTGACACATCATGATGATCAATAAAAGGAACATGTAGTTTAATATTTAAGCCACACACTTTTGGATTTTTATCATAATTATATGCCTTTTGAGAAGGCATGTTTAGAAATGGTGTTCACCTCCCAAAATTTGTGACATAATATGTTGAATAACAAAACTATTGTGATTGCTAAAGTAGACCCCATCAAATAATTATTATCCAAATCAACTCTAATAGGCCACATGTCTAAATGGGTCATGCTATTAAATTGATATTGATGTTTAGTACTAGAATCAAAAATATTCAAGGAACAAGTTATTGTAGATCAACTTGCAAAATCCCCTATTATAAATAATCAACCACTCAGATTTGATTTTTTAGATGATTATATTTTTAAAATAGAAGAAAAACTACATGAACATGAATATTGGAAATTATACTTTGATGGATACTTTACATCCCATGGATAAGGGGCTGATATTTTGTTGATTACACCACAAGGGGATTTGATTCCTAAGGCATTTTATATTAATTTTCATTGTACCAACAACATGGCTGAATATGAATCCCTTATTATAGGACTTCATCTTAAAATGTAGTGGGATATCCAACACTTAATGGTCTATAGGGATTCATAATTGATTATAAACTAAACTATAGATCAGTATCAAACTATAGATAACAAGCTTGTACCCTACAAACATATTGTGGATAATCTCAAGATCCACTTCAAATCCTTAGAAATTGAGTAGGTACCGCAAGCTAGTAATAGATATGTTGATGAAATAACAATAATTAGGTCTATGATACAAATTATCTATAGTGATAAAAAGTGTCAATTTCTCATTGAAAATATTATATAGCCTACTCATGTCTTGCTAGATTCAGAGAGGGTATGCACCATTACTAGTCTCAATCCCCCATCTAGCTTGCCTTGGTTTGAAGACATTTATAATTATTTCCAAGACCAATATTTTCCACCTAAACTTTCTAATAATCAACAAAACAATTTCCTTCATTACATAGCCTATTATATCCTCCTTGGAAATATGCTTTATCATAAAGGTTATGATAGAATGCTTCTTCAATGTTTATCTTTGGAAGAATCTAAGTTATTGCTTAAGGAGGTTCATGAAGTAATGTTTAGGGCCTACTGATCCAAAACTCAGAAGTTCTGGTTGATAAATATCTCAATAGCATAGAAATAACATAGTAACAATGAATTCTCTGAGAAGAGATGTAGTATTACTCAAGATCGCAATACAAATATATGCTTATCTATGGGAAGAGATGTCTATCTTCACATTTCAAGTTACATATTCATTTATACACATTTTGAAAGCATGGGGAGGATGTGGAAGGTCACCAATCTCAAGGGAGATTAAGTGGTTTGACTTCCAAGATTTAAAACAATATAGAATTCAAGGAATTACTATTTTTAGAAAATTATTATTTTTAGACTGGACTATTAAAATTGAAATTTGAGGCACTTCCATTGGGTATTTTGGGGTTCAAAATTCATTTAGAAAATATCCATGCCATTTCATGACGTTTTCCTCATTCTTAGCTTTCCAACAGTTTAAATGGTGAGTCAATTGGAGCTACGATGCCAAAGTTATGGCTCCCAGAAGTTTCATCATCAATTGGGGTGGAACTGTCACCCGAATTGTCACCTAAATTGTTGCTTGGATCATTCCTCCCTCCTTGAAAATCAATGGTCCTCATTTCATCAATGTTCCCCACCAATTGTGGTAGTTGTTTATTTATTTGATTCTCTATGAGACACTCACCTTGATGGCTAAGTTGGCCCCTTTTGACCACTCGATAAAGTGGAATAGAGCGTCCTCTTGTTGTCTTCATCCAGGTATCCACAATCTGATCCTCTTCCACTGGGGCAAAACTTTGTGGATCAAGCTCATCAATGTCTAGTTGTTCTGCTATAATTGAAGTGTCCAAGAGAGGTGGGTGATATGGTTTGAGGAGCTCCACATTGAATATTAGATGCAGACCAAGGTAGGCTGGTAGGTTCAACTCAAAAACATTTTCTCCAACTCTTCTATTGATGGTGTAGGGACCATATTGCAGAGGCTGAATCTTTCTGTGTGGGCCTACAAGTCATTCCTTCTGAAGCCAAACTAAACCTTGTCACCCATAGCAAAATGGTGTGCAATCCTATGTTTGTCATGGTGTTGCTTATACTTTTGATTCATCTTCTCCAGGATGTCATGAACTTGTTGTTGGATGTGTTGCATTTGTTCAATAAAGTTTGTTTCTTTTGATGCCTCATATCTCCCATGAGGTGTGTATTCCATGGTGGAAAATGGAATAGCTATATCAATTGGTGCCATGGGTTGGAACCCAAAATATACTTGGAATGGACTATGTTTGGTCGAGCTTTACAATGCCTAATTATATCCATGTTGTATGAACAGAAGTCCCTCATCCCATGTGCATGGATGTTTGGAGTGATACATCTAAATCATGTGAAAAATCAAATGGTTTACCACCTCTATTTGACCACCAGTCTATGGATGGAAGGCTGTGGACTTCATCAACTTAGTATCCATCATCTTCCATAGAGTGGACCATAAGATGCTTAGGAACCTGCTATCTCAATCTGAGATAATGGACTTGGGGAGACAAAAATGGAGCCATACATGACTAAAATATAGTTGACCAGTTTCCTCAGTAGATATATTTTTCTTACAAGAAATCATGATAGCCATTTTTGAAAATTGATCAACTACCAGAAAATATAGTCCTTACCATGTTTTGAAGTGGGCAAACCTTAGAGAAAATCCATTGAGATGGATTCCCAAGGCCTAGTTGGTTCTGGCAATGGCATGTACAATCCTTGCTTCTTAATTTTTTGCTTGGCTATTGCACATGGGGTGCAAGATTTGAGATATCTTTCCGCATCCTTTTACATATGGGGATAGTAGAAGTGATTTTGAAGAATTGCCAATGTCTTTTCAATACCAAAGTGTCCAGCTATCCTACTAAAGTGTGCTTCCCATATCATCTTTTGTGGCTCTGCAACTAAAACACAGATATGCCCCATATGATAGAGGATATTATCTTGTAAAAATAAATCAGAAACATGTTTACCTTTTTGAGGTGCTTGATATGTATTAGCAAAGGTAGGATCTAATTCATACAGAGCACCCCAAGTGGCAGTCTCATGTCCACACAGGTTCAAAACTGTTGTTAGTTTAGTAATTGGTGGGTGGCTCAGACAATCTATAGCTGTATTTGAGCTCCCCTTTTTCAGTTTGATTATTAGGTGGAATTGCTGAAGATATGTGGCCCACTTTTGGTGCCTCTCATTTTGTAGTTTGCTTTGCATCTAGATTAATTCCAATGATCTGTGGTCAGTGTGGATGACCGTTTCTTTCCCCAAGATGTAGTGTTTCCATTGTTTGCAGGCTTGCACAATGGTATAGAGTTCCTTATCATATGTTGGATATTTCTTGACTGTATCAGTGAAATTTTCATTGTGATATGCAATAGGATGGCCATGTTTCATGATGATAGCTCCCATGGCATATTCAAATGCATCTGTCATCAACTCAAAAGGTTGATGCAAATTTGGCAAGGCAAGAATAGGGGCTGAGTAGAGTATGTTATTTAAATTCTCAAATGCCCTTTAATGTATTTCACCCCACTGAAATGTAGCTTTAGCTCCTCCTTTAGTCACTTGGGTTAGTGACCAAGCAACATGTGAAAATCCAAGAACAAACCTGCAGTAGAAATTTGCAAGACCAAAAAATCTACGAAGCTCTATGAGGGTCCTTGGTGTGGGCCATTCTCGAATAACCTGAATCTTTTCTAGATCAACATGAACCCCTTCCTCATTCACAATGTACTTGAGGTATTGAATTTTTGTCATCCCAATGTGCATTTGTCAAGATTTGCATACAACTTGTGCTCCTGAAGAGTTTGAAGGACCTTACGAACATGTTGCAAATGTTCTTCCCATGTTCTGTTATAAATGAGTATGTCATCTAAGTAGACAACCACAAATGAGTTGGTGAAGGGTCGTATGATGTCATCCATCATCTTCATGAAGGTTGTAGGTGCATTAGTTAAGCCAAAAGGCATAACCAACCATTCAAAGAGCCCCTCCTCAGATTTGAATGCAGTCTTCCAGACATTAGTGGGATCAATGGGAATTTGGTGATAACTAGATTTGAGATCAATTTTGGTGAATAAATTCGCACCACGGAGCTGGTCCAGTAGGTCATCAATCCTGGGGAGAGGATAATGATTCTTCACAGAGATTTTATTCAGGGCTCAGTAGTCAATGCAAATCCTCCATGTTCCATATTTCTTCGGTGATAAGACAATTGGGCTACCACAAGGTGAAGATCTTGGCCTAATGTGACCCTTTTGGATCAATTCTTGAATCTATATTTCTATCTCATCATTATCTAAAACTAATATGTGATACACATGACTATTAGGCAAAGGTGATCTTGGGATCAAATTGATAGAATGTTTTACCTGGCAATGCAGTGGAACTCATGTGGGTGACTTGAATAAGTCATCATATTCTCTTGTGATTCATCCTATCTACTTCTATTATTGTGTTTATTATGTAGTCAGGACTACAACATCATCCTTCTTGGATTTATGTGGCTTGACCACTATGAGAACAAATTGCTTTGTTTTCTCCACCAATCTATTGCATTGCTTAGCACTGATCAAGGAGATAGATGTGGAAGGTGGTACCTTTGGTACCCTATAGTACCATTTTCCAAGAGTGAGGGTGATCCTTTGGGTTCATGACTCATAGATGCCATGTCACTCATACATGAATGGCTAACCAAGGAATACATCACAAACATCTAGATTGACCACATCACACAAGACTTCATCTTGAAATGGTTTTATCGCATATGAAAGAAGACACTAATGGGTGACACGAAGGTCTCTCCCTGGGCTCAACTATATAATACTATAGGACTTTGGATGAGGCTTCATGGATAGATTTAGAATTTTCACAACTTTAGCAAAGATTAAATTCTTTTGACTCCCACTATCAAGAATGAAATATAGAGGCTTACCTTTTACCCATAATTGGAGTGGAACAATCTTTCCTTGTCATTTGGTCTTTCCTCACGAGTCTGTGATTAAGCAACAATGGTGTCAGGCTCAGCATCTACATTTCTTCTTCGTCTTCTTTGACTATGGGTTGTATATGAGGTAGAGTAGTAGATGTTGATTATTATGACTCAGAAAGAAATGACTTGATGGATCGACATTTTTCTTTGGAGTGAGTTCTAGTTTTGTGGTAATCACACCATTTTACAACCTTCCCCTTCTGGGATTTCTTATCCTAAAGCTCCTTTTGCTTCCAATTTTGTCCTCGTGTTTGACCTTCCTTGTCACTTTTCCATTTTGAGGGTTGACTCTTCGTATTCTTTCTGCCATGCTTCTGTTCAATCCTCACTGTGAATTTGTATGCCTCACCGAGGGTTTCCAAATTGAATAGTTCCATTTCCCCCCATATGTACCATTTTAGTCCACCATGATATTTGATATTCTTATGTTTCTCACTTTATTGAATGCC
This sequence comes from Torreya grandis, assembly GCA_037957365.1. Taxonomy (NCBI): domain Eukaryota; kingdom Viridiplantae; phylum Streptophyta; class Pinopsida; order Cupressales; family Taxaceae; genus Torreya; species Torreya grandis. The sequence continues at coordinate 106,374 of JARHVA010005291.1, read as the reverse complement.
CAATCTTGCAGAAAAAGAATGAAAAGTGTTTGTGTAATCTTAAACAGATTGGTCCTTACCTTGGCGAAGTTATTGCCACTATATGTACAGATCATGATATGCTCTGATGGGATAGTATTCTTCTTTCACTGCTTCCACAAAATCATCCAAAGTAATTTTCACCTCAAGGCCAATGTCATTTGTATTGAACCTCTTTTTGTACACTTCCCACCAATTTTTCACAGGCAATGTTGATTTCAAAAGAGCAAAAGTAATCTTTTCTCCATCGGTGAACTTATTTATAGAGAAGTAGGAAGACAGTTGATCCAACCAAGTTTCTACTACATCAACATTGATTTTGCCTTCAAATGTAGGAATATCAAATTTTACCTAGACCTTGAAGGGTGTTGGGGAACTGAAAGGATGTTCCTTAGATGAGGAGCTAGGAAGTGGAGCTGTGAAGCAGGATTTCCCATCGAAAGTCTTTGGAGAATTTGGGAAAATTGTTGTGGCATTTGTGCTTGTTACCGTTGGAGGGCTTCATTCACCATTTCCTTGAAAGGATTGGATGTCTAGGTGTTGTCCATCATTTGAAGTCATTTGGAGTGAACAGGTGGGAAATTTGGAAGCTCTGTTATTTCCCACCCAAGCTTTTTGTAGCCTGACCTCGTCCTCGAGATCATACACTCTCAAGACAAATCGCTTTGATACCATTGATCCAAAACTCAAAAGTTCTAGTTGATAAATATCTCAATAGCATAGAGATAACATAGTAACAATTAATTCTCTGAGAAGAGATGTAGTATTACTCAAGATCACAATACAAATATATGCTTATCTCTGGGAAGAGATGTTTGTCTTCACATTTTGGATTACATCTTCATTTATACACATTTTGAAGGCATAGGGAGGATGTGGAAGGTCAGTAATCTCAAGGGAGATTAAGTGGTTTGACTTCCAAGATTTAAACAATACATAATTCAATGAATTACTATTTTTAGGAGCTTACTATTTTTAGACTGCACTATTAAAATTGAAATTTGAGGCACTTCCATTGGGTTTTTTGGGGGTCAAACTTCATTGAGAAAATCTCCATGCCTTTTCATGATGTTATACTTATTCTTATCTTTCCAACGGCTCAAATGGTGAGTCAATTGGAGCTACGGTGCAAACGTTATAGCTCTCGAAAGTTCTGTCATCAATTGGGGTGGAGCTGTCACCCGAATTGTCACCCAAATTGTTGCTTGGATCACCTACACCAATGGTGTAGTATTAGCCAAACATCTCCTCCAAATAGGTTACTATTATCCTTAGATGGAAATAGATGTTTTTAATTATGTCAAGAAGTGTGTCTCTTGCCAATAACATGGTAATTACATATATGTATCTTCCTTGCCACTATAGCTGCTTACTACACTATTTCTATTTTTTACATGGGGCCTTGATCTCATCTCAAAAATCAACGCAACATATTTTGATGGCCATATACATATTCTCAGTACTATCGAGTATTTTAGTAAACTGATCAAGGCCATTCGTCTCACTTACATCATTGGGAGCTGATTGCCAAGTTCATACATTACCATATTATCTTTTGATATGGTATCCTAACCCATATTTTATCCAATAATGGTAGATCATTTGTAAATTGAGATTTTAAAGATATTTTTGAAAAATTCAAAATCAAGTACAAAAAATCCACACCATATAATGCACAAGTCAATGGTTAAGCTAAGTCATCAAATAAAACCATTATAGTAATACTAAAGAAGATTGGAAATGACATTGGCCATAATTGGCACTTGAAAAAATTTCCCTACCCTTTGAACTTATCACACTAGTCATCAAACCCCCATAAGAGCCACTCCATACTCACTTGTTTATGATACCAAATCTATTATCATGATTCACATCAAGCTACCATCACTATGAGTATCCTTGGATAATATTTAAGATTATGAATATTATAGAGTTTCTAGGTTGTAAGAGCTAGAACTCCTTAATGGAAAGCATTTGGCTGCCCTAGACAACTTATAAGCCTATCACAAAAAATTACGTAGACTTTATAACAAGCATATTCTCCCTAAGAAGTTTGAAATTAGTGATTTGGTCTTAAAAGAGAATCAAAAGAATATTAATGTTGAATGCAATAAGAACCATAAGTTTAAACCCAATTGGTTGGGCCCATATGCCATCATAGAAAATTATGGATTAGGGGCATATTGATCAGCTACTCCAAATGGTGAAGAACTCCCAGAGCCCATGAATATTGTACACCTAAAGCATTTCTACACTTGATAGCCTTTTTGAACCATTATCTATAAGACCTCTTATTTTGGGTAAAATTGTGTTAAAGTCATTTTATCCCACTATACTATCCTGGACCATCATTTATTGGACCATTTTTATCCTATCTTGACCTACCTTGGACCATCCTATCTTGGACCTTTTTTCTCCTATCTTGACCTACACTAGACTATCCTATCTTGGACCATTTTTATCCTATCTTGACCTACCCTAGACCATCCTATATTGGACCATATTTACTTTGTCTCTTTATACCTTGAACCATTCTACTTAGAATAATATTCTTGTCATACCTATGCCAATTTTGACCTGGATAGTTCTTATCCTTAAACTAATTATGATCTTGATTATGACTAATAGACATTTTGGACACACTTAGCACTAGTTCTGCAAAGCAGTTTAGCCTAAATAGTATTTTTTAGCTTCCTTTTATAGACAAGTGAATAAGGATACATCAACACATGGTTTTTGTCTGTTAAATGGTTCTTCAAATTTATTCAACACTTCATATTATTCTATTATTATGTTGTTGTTGTTTGGTAGGCATTGTTGCCTTAATATGATTACAATTACTATTGCAGCTCATTTAGCTACTTTACTTACCTATGGACATGCAACTCCTTAGCTAAGTGGTTTTTTGTGCCATTATTTATATTCATGATCCTTTTTTTAGTCATTTTAGTTGTTATTTGAACTCTTACTTGTATAAGTGCATCTTTAATGAACCCAAAAACTATCAAGAATAAGAAAATATCCAATAGGCCAAGATCTTGAAATCAAACTAAAAATTGATTCATATTGATTACTTGAAATAATTATAAACCCAAACCATGATTAAATAATCCTAAACTCAAAAATTAGAGTCTACATGCAAAATTTGAAAAAAAAAAAAAACTAAAAAAAATGTGTATTTTTAACAGCCGCTATTTATAGTAAGTTTTGAATGCAAGCACGCATGGCTCTAAAAACTTCCAAAAATAACCTAAATACTAAAATTATCATATGTAACAAAATTCAATTGAATTTGGCTTTTAGTTCTAAAAATATACAGTTTCTAAAAATAGAAACTTCTCAAAAAAATCATTAAACATTAATTTTGGACCCTTAGATGATCACATTTGGCCTTCAAAAAATATAAAAATAAAATCTAAGTAGATAGAGTGGCTTAGATTAGAATCAAAAAAATTATATGGTCATTTTGACATGTGGAAGAGCTCAAACAGAGTTATGATTCAAAAGTTATGGCCTCTGGAAGGTTAGCTTATTTTTTCTAAATCATTCTCCTCTGGTTGAAAACAACTCGGATCCTAAAATTTGCTTTGATTATACTTATACCATTTTTAATTATCAAACTTCTTTAGTTCCCATTCTATAATCTAATTTTTGTATTCTTACTTCTATCCTTCCCAATGCACCAAATACCTGTTATAATTCCCTTGCTTTGTGCCCACTGTCTTCATATCCAAAACATGCACTATATTTTATTTCTTCATCTTCATCATCTTCACCATATTCTCCATAGAATTCATATAAATTTGAAACATTAAATACTAGAGATATATCAAAACTTTGTGGTAAACTCACCTCATATGTGTTATCATTGATTTTCTTCACAATTCGGCATGGCCTAATTTTCTTGTACTTTAATTTATTGTATGTGCCTTTTGGAAATATTTCTTTCCTTGTGTAAACCATTACCAACTCTCCTTCTTCAAATACCTTAGATTTTCTCCTAACATATATTTCTACTTTATATTTCTCATTAATTTCTTTCAACTTTCTTCTTACTCCTTGCAACTACTGCATACACTCTGCAAACACTTCTACATCATCACTAATTTGATCTGTAATTGTAATTGTACCAAATCTAAAATACCCATATGATTTCAATTTTAAAAGGTGAATTTCCTATTTATCTATTCACTAAATTTTTATATACAAATTTGGCTTGTGGGAAAGCCAAGTCTCATTGCTTTGGCTTCTCTCTCACTATGCATCTCAATAAATTTCCCAAACTCTTATTCACAAATTTTATCTGTCCATCTATTTGTGGGTGATATGGATTACTGAATTGTATCTTAGTGCCCATCTTCTTCCACAAAGTCCTCCAAAAATGACTTATAAATTTCATGTCCCTATCAAAAGTAATAGTTTTTGGAACACCATACAATCTCACAATATCCATAAAAAATAATTTTGCAACTCTAGTGGCATCATTGGTTTTTTTACATGCAATGAAAATAACTATTTTAGAAAATCTATCTACAATAGAAAAAATTGAATTATTACCTCTTTGTGTGTTTGGCAATCCCAACACAAAGTCCATACTCAAATCTGTCCATGGTCCTCGTGGAACTGGTAATGCCATATATAGTCCAGTATTTTGTGCATGTCATTTACCCACTTGACATATTTTTCACCTTGAAACATACCTTGTAACATCTCTCTTCATCTTTGGCCAAAAATACTTTTCCTCCACCAAATCTATTAATTTCGTCTTACCAAAATGTTCAGCTAAACCACCACTATGTAATTCTCCTATTATATTATATCATAGAGACCCAACTGGAATGCATAATTGTTTCCATTTAAAGACATAACCCTCTTATATAAGATACTCATCATGAATACCATCTATCCCACTTGTTAACACACTCCTACACTACTCAACTATATTGCCAAAATATGGATCAATATCATATGATTCTTTAATAGCTTTAAATCCAACTACTTCACTCACCATAGTAGTTAATAATGCTACCCTCTTGCCCAATGCATCAGCTACTTGATTATATTTTTCCAATTTATACTTCAACACGAAAGTATACCCCTTTAAGAAAGAAACTCACTTTGCATGCCTACTATTCAACTTCTTTTGTGTATTCACATACTTCAAAGCCTCATGATCTATAAATAAGATAAATTCTTTAGGCACTAGGTAATGTCTTTAATGTCTTAATGCTTGTACAATTGCTTAAATTTCAACATCATAAGTAGAATACTTTGTCCTTACCTCATTCAATTTATCACTAAAATATGCTATTGACTTTTCTTCTTGACTCGACACAATACCAATTCCCACAAATGAAGCATCACAATAAACCTCAAACACTTTTTAAAAATTTGCCAATGCTAAAATTGGTCTTTATGTAATCTTCTTATTCAAAAATTCAAAGCTTTATGTGGTTGCTCAAGTTCATGCAAATTCTTTCCCTCTCATGCAATCTATTATTGGTGCCACAATACTACTAAAATTTTTAATAAATTTTCTGTAAAAACTTGCTAAACCATGGAAATTTATTACCTCTGTAATGATTTTTGGAATAGGCCACTCAACAATCACCTCTATATTTTCTTCATCCATTTTCACATCATTTGTTGAAACTACAAATCCCAAAAATACCAAACTATTCTGCATAAACCTGCACTTTTTCAAATTTTCATACAACTTCTCTTTTCTTATCAAATCCATTACTATTCTCAAATTTTGTAAGTATTCTTATTTAATCTTACTAAATATCAAAATATCATCAAAATAAACAACCATAAACTTACCAATATATTCTTGTAGCACTATATTTATCACCCTCATAAATGTGTTAGGTGCATTAGATAATCTAAATGGTATCACCATCCACTCATATAATCCATCCCTAGTCTTGAATGTAGTTTTACACTCATCTCCTTCACAAATTCGAATATGATAATAGCCACTCCTTAGATCAATCTTGGTAAAATATTTTACTCCTAAAAGCACATCCATCATATCATCTAAACGAGGTGTGAGAAACCCATACTTTATTATAATTTTACTAATTGCTCTACTATTCACACACATTCTCCATTCTCCATATTTATTTGGAGTTAGAAACACTAGCGTTTCACATGGAATCATACTCTCTCTTATCACTTTCTTCCTTAGCAATTGAATAACCTATTTATTAAATTTTGCATGTTCTATTAGACTTATCCTATATGTTGCTTAATTGGGTAAAGCTGATCTTGGAATCAAATCAATGTGATGCCAAATATCTCTCTTCAGTGGTAACCCATTTGGTAACTCATCAAGCATAACATTTTCATATTATTTTAACACTCTTTCTACTTCTGTTATTATTGGCACCATTTTTGTTTCTTCATTCTTTATTACTAGTGCATAAGAACAACTTACTACCTTCATATTTTGGATAAATTGTTTAGTACAGAGCATGCTTTCTATCTTCTCTGCCTCTTTAAGAAGTAAAAAAAATACCTTTATACCACATTTCCAAAAAGTGTATCTATTCTTTGCTCCATCATGAACTACTTTCCTATGAAATTGCCATGGTCTCCCCAATAACACATGGCATGCATCCATCAGAATAACAACACACCATATTTCATCAGTATAACTCTTTCATATAGAAAACTTGATTAAGCACATTTTATCTACTATTACTTCATTCCATTTCTTAAACCATGAAATAAAATAAGTATTAGGATGATTTTCACATTGCATATTTAGTTTTTCAATCATTTCTTTAGAAACCATATTTTCATACTACCACCATCTATAATTACTTTTCATACCTTTCCACCTGAAGTACATGTTGTTCAAAAAATATTTGATCACATCCATGCATCAACACCTTATTTATTCTACACTTGATTCTTCCTTAGAATAGTTATGGTTTTTCTTATCATGAGATTATCTCCAACACCAACTAGTGCAACTTTAATATTCTTGTCTTCTATTTCAACCTCAACTAGATTTACTCTTGCATGATCTTCTTGCCTCCTTTCTTGACCTTGATAGTTTGGATGCTCAAAATATATGTACCCTTCACATCCACATATATAATAGACATAATATCTACATTTATTTGAAAACCATCCTCTAGCACCACCATAATCTCATCCACTTTGAAATCCTCTTCCTCTTTGTTGGTATTGAAAACATTGCCTATTATCATCTTGCCTTTCTGTGCCACATGATGATTCACTATTATTGGAATTAAAGCCACCTATGGTGGTAATAAACCCACCTCATCCTCTTATTGGAAAGGATCCACCTCTTCTTGGACCAATAGATGCCCTTCTAAAATTCTATCTATTTTTTTTCTTCTGCCTTCAAAGCTAATTGATAAGCTTCCTCCATGTTAAATATTTTATACATGCTTAATTCATCTTGAATAAAAAATTTCAAACCATTTTCATACCTTGAAGCCATTTTCTCTTCTATTTCATCATGATCCACTTGCATGGAAAGCTTGTAAAATTCAACTGTATACTTTTGTATACTATGATCTTTTTGCCTTAAATTATAAAATCTTATGTATAGGGTTTATGCATAATCCATAGAAATAAATTTATCACTCAGTTTATTCTCCATATTTTTTCATAAATTAATCTTCTCTTTACCTTTTCTCTATCTCTCTTTCTATAGGTGATCCCACCAAATCATTGCATGACCTTTTAATTTAGTGCATGCAAACTTTACCTTCTTGTCTTGTCTCATAGTCTTCCACTCAAAGAACTTCTCCATGTTATTCATCCAATCTATCAACTCCTCTGCTTTTAAACTACATCTATAATATATAAAACCAACCTTGATTCTTTCATTTCTTCCTTTTAAATCACAAACCATCCTCTCTTCCATCGATGGTGGTTGTTCATCTTCTTCTTCTTCTTACTAAATTTCTTCATCACAATCTGTGTCTTCCTCATCACCAACTTGTCTTCTTTGTTTATTAATGATAACCTCTATTAAATGTTTAACTTGCCTCTATATCTCTTGTATAGTCTAGTTCTTTTGCACAATACCTCCTCATCCTCTCATCATTCTTTACTCCTCCAAGATATGAACTTGCTCTGATACAAGATAATGAACCTAAAAACTATCAAGAATAAGAAAATTACGAATACATCAAGATATTGAAATAGTACTTAGAATTGATTTGTATTGATTTATTGAAATAATTAAAAGCCCAAACCATTCTTAAAGAATCCTAAACTTGGAAATTAGAGTCTACATGCAAAATTTGAAAAAAATCTAAAATCTAAAAAAAAAAGGTCTATTTTTAGTAGCTACTATTTATAGTAAGTTTTGCATGAAAGCACACGTAGCTCTAAATTTTTTTCAAAATAATATAAATACTAAAATTATCCTATGGAACAAAATTCAACTGAATTTGACTTTTAGTTCTAAAAATATACAATTTCTAAAACTAGAATTTTCTCAAAAAAATCATTAAACTTTAATTTTAAACCCTTAGATGATCACATTTGGCCTCCAAAAAATATCAAAATCAAATATAAGTGGATAGAGAAGCTTATGGAAGAATCAAACTTTTTGATACGATCATTTTGGCATGTGGAAGATCTCAAATAGAGTTACAAGTCAAAAGTTATGGCCTCCAAAAGGTTGGCCTATTTTTTCTACATCAGTGTCTTCATTTAAGTAGTTCCCTAGGCCTTTTTGTAAATATTTCATATCATTTGATTATCCCAAAAACACAAAAAACATTATAAATCAATATAAAAACATAAACACAAAATATTTTCTTACATTTTTGTTTATTTTTATCCCATTCTCTCACCATTTTGTGAGCAATCGTTTAAATGCACTCACCATTTTGTGATCCCATTTCCTTATTATTCTAAAATATCCATCATGTTGTCTTATCATCACTTTTTATCTATCCCATTTATTGGGAGATATAATTTTAGCCTAAATTTCATGTTGGATCTCGAATCCATAAAACTATGTGGGTAATGCCCATTTGCCTCATAGATTTGGAGTCAGCTTAGCCACCCCTTTGTTTTACTTATTTTCCCCATTTTGTTTTGATTTTGTTGTTTACCTATCACTTGGGGGTAACTTTGTCATCATTTTTATTATATCATTGTGCTAAATATTATTATTTCTTAGATTATGGGTCACCCTATCATAGAGAGTAATGCTTCTATTACATGTGCACAAATAATTATTTTATGGTTCCCATAACGTTATGACTAACCATTCTTTATGTGTGTTTAATTGATATTTATTATTTAATTTGTTATACTTTGTTATCTCTTCATGTTTCTATTTTGTTGTTCATTTCATTCATTTGTATTTACATTATGTTGTGTTTTTATTATGCTTTTGTTGTTCTTTTATTCAGTTCTTATGTTATTTATTGTCTTTTTGTTCCTTATGCATTTTTATTAGTATCTTACTTTTTGTAATCTTAGTGTTTTGTTGTGCCTCTCTTGTCTCTTATTTTACTATTTGGTCTTGTTACTTGTATTGTTTTATTTTCTTTTTTGTTTGAATGCATTCTATAAACACTTTTAGTCTAGTTTTCATTTAGACTTGATTTGTTTAGAGTTGTGTTTGACTTGTTTTATTATTTGTTTATTTTCCAAATACATTTTGTTACAACACATGGATTTTTATTATTCATTTCTTCATATTGTATAAACACAATTTTTTCTTACATTGCTTTTATACATTTTTGTTCCTACTTAAGTCTTAATTTTTCATATCTAGATTTTAAGTTAGGTTACATTTGTATATTTTTTTTAATCTTTGTTTTTGTTTAAATGTAAATAGTTGTAACTCTGATTTTGGTAATTTTGTTTTTATTATTATTCTTAGTTATAAATAATCACGTTTGAACTAGACAATTACAATAAAAATATAATGTTATTATAAGTTAATCATATTTATGATGCATAATGCCAAAATTAATATAGTAAACACTAAGTTCTCCAAATCCAAAAGTTGATGAAGCTCTAAAGATCATTTCAGAATGCACCATATCTATCATGAGAGTCTATATAAGACATGAATCTCTTGGAATACACTATGAGTTTATTTGATTATTTATGTGATTAGTTTGGGACATGCATCTCCTAAATTATGTTATACCATCTAGTTATACATGGAAAAAAAAAATATCACCTTTCATATGTTAATTAAGGATGTGCATCTCCTAAAACTAGAATAGCAGCACATATCATAATAAGAGAAATATAAATGTAAACATCATGTAACAATGAAAGAATATTAACAGTCCATATACATCTCAAGAGTATCTATACATCTCATAAGTACATAAAAAAGACTGAACTAGTATAATCAACTCTCATCATGCTTGTGTTTGGGAAGACTCTATTAGATAGTGGATCTTGATCTTACTATAATCCCTAGTTCTCAATGAAAGTGTGTGGGGGGAAATGCCCCCCCACTAGGGTCATCATGGGGGTCCAGGGGGCAATGCCCCCAAAATAATTTTTTTTCAAAATGCATTCGAAAATATTTTAATTTCATAATAAATCTATACTATTCACTATTAGGTCACAAATATAATGGTAGAACTTATGTTTGTGCATTTTTTCCCTAATATGTAACCCTCCTTTGATATGAGGGCATTGTAATCATGATGGTATATTCTGTGTGAGTGAAGTGGATACTTTAGTGGATGTATTGTAGGTTTTTTACTTCATTTATTAGACTGAATAATATGAAGGACTGACTATTTCTATGTAGATGCAACCCATAATGGGTGAACCACATTAAATCTATGTCTCTATTATGTTATGTTTTCTATATTTTATTTCTATCTTTAATTAATTAATATTTATTTATGTTCTATATTCATAATAGACTCAGATGAAGACCCTAACCTATCATGGATATATAGTTATTGGTGGACATAGTGGTGGAGGCCCCATAACAAAAAGTTATACAAATGGTTGCATCACTGACCACTCTAACTATGTCTCATGCCTCGACCTATAAATCTAGCTAGTCAAATCTGACCTTGTTTACTCCTATAATATGACACTCACTAATTTAAAGGAATCACTGCAATGTAATCCCACCCTTAGTATGCTATCTCATCCTTGGTGCATATGACGTTATCCTTCTCACGTAAGGTATCATCCTTGGCCATAATCACATCAACCAAGTCTATCACTGACCTTACTCATGTATCCACCCTGAGTTATCACTAGACATGATTTGGCATGCATCCATCTAAAGTATAATCAGGTCACCCTATGATGTATCATGTTGTGATCATGAAGTCAATCATAAATATGTCCTTCACCGATGTGAACTATTGCCTTATATAAAGGTGATAAATAAAATCACCATTCTCCATCTCATTGATGGCCCACTAGCATGGTGAGATCATGTAGTCAGTCACAAATAGGTCTAATACTTATGTGAATTATGTCCCTATATAGGGGCACCAAACAAAATCACCATCTTCCATCTCATTGATGACCCATCTATAATAAGGTAGACCCCTTAAGTGTACCTATATCCTTGATAATGTCAGGTGCCATGCCCAAGCCATAGGGTCCTCACATCTCATATGATACTTTGGACCTAATGGTTGTGTGATCATAATATTCTCCCAATCCCATACTTGTAGTAGTGTGATATGACCTATGATACACCATCCCCTATATGTGATCATTCATATGTACCTATACAAATATACCAGAATCATAGGTTCCCTAGTGAACCACTTCAAATGATTGAACATCTACTATAATATGATAATCAACCATAAGGGAAAGTATTTAACACTCTTTTTAGGCAATATAAGGATGCTAACAAGATATATCAAAACCACTTCCTTACGGGGACTATCCCTTGTCTTACTCTACCCTCTAGGGACCAAGCTAAAACCTCAATTGTATCTATGTTAATGCACTCATCTACGATATTTTTTACCACTACCCCAAGTAGGTCATCTAACATAGCCTATCTCCTTGCCCCCATATATGTAATCATAGGTCTTTGCATAAGCACTCATACATTCCAATCCACATCTTCTAGTGTCACTATCACCTACCTAGTCAGTAGATGAAAGGTAGAAGTATTAGAGTGCCATCTCTCTACCAATATTGATAGGTATGCTCTGTCTATGTGAATCACTAGTATGCGTGTCAAGTGATACATGTCTTCTTCAACCAAGATGTCCTTTATCTCATCTATCATGAGCCCCTATCATCATAGAACTTGGGAGTACCACTCCCATGCTGTGATAATTTCTACTCGCTCCTACAAATTAAAAGGTAGGGATCATATCAATTATTTTTATAAATCATATTCATCTAATTTTTAGGCCTAGATAAAATATTTATGTGAATATACCTCTCTTCTTCTCATTTTGGGCCTAGTTTAAACCCCTATGGGCCACATTCAACTTTATTCTGGCATTCTCATCATTATTTTAGTGATCCTACCATTTAACAGGGCATTATTTCTATTTAGCAGGACATTCCCACTATTTAGTAATGTGAGCTTACTATTTTCCATGACCTCACTGAGGTGTAGGTTATTATTACTATTTTCTAAGGTGATCCTATCATTTTTGGTGAATTTATCATTTGACAAGTCAAAATTTACACCAAAAGTGTGAGATCATCGTTGTCTTGGAGATCTCATCATTTTGACCCATGATCTCATTGAAGGGTCGACAAGATCACTAATCTCCTAGTGTTCCCACCATTTTAATGTGTAAACTTACCATTTTCCTAATTGGGAAAATGGCAAGATCACCCCAACTACCACATCTTATGTGCAATTAATGCATTTAATACTAAATTCAAAAATCTAAAAAGATACCTACCAATGCTCTACTCTCGAGTGGTCACTAGTAATCTCTAATGGCTCCCCAAGACATTGGTGGTTTGGGATATTGGCCATTTTATCTATCTAATTCATGCACAAATACCAAAGCTCAAAATTCACTATAGCTAGGGTGTAAAATGACTTGTTTTTACCCCAGGGGTCAAAATATAATAAATTTTTCAAATTTTTCACCCCTAAAGGCTATATTTTATGCATTTTATCTCTCTTAAGCTACTAGTATATCCCCACTGATCTATTTTTCGTTTTGATTTCTTCTAATTGCTTCATTTTTCAACCAATTTTGTTGAATTAATGAGAATATAATTTATTTTGATCGAGGGACCACCTATCAAATATTTTCAAATTTTATGCCTACCCCTTCAGAAGGCATCATATCCACCCAAACAATTTCTTTTGATTATAGTGAATCTTTTTCTTCATAATTCATGCAAAGATTAAAAACAAAAAATGGGAATGAAATTTATTCCTTTTGATTATAGTGACTTTTCATTATTTGAAAAGACATTGCTTTGATTGAATGTTTCACCATGCCTTCTCAAATAGGGTAAAAATGTAAACATCTAATTCCTATCACTATTGTGTTGAAATTCTCAATCTAAACCACATTTTACAACAACACACAATCTAGGTCAAAATCACTAAATGTGGTAAATGATTCAAATTTGTCATGTACAGGTGTCGATTTAGGCTAATTTATCCTTGAATGGGGAAAAACATTTTATGTGATTATTATATTTTCCCAAATCACTTTGAATCAAATTTTTATCATACAAAATGACACTATAGACCATTGAATTTTTCTAATTCGATAGCACACATCATGTGCATGTGTTATTTCATATCTATAATGCCTTAACTAGGGAATTATTCCATATGACATTGACACCTTATTTTAATTATATTCTAGTTAAATTATGAATTCATAAAATTAAATTTTTGACCATGTTGATTAAGCATGCAATATATTTCCAAATAATTATAAAAATTTGAGAAAAGCCACTTAAGAAAATTAAATCAAATCAAGAGCCTAAGTGAAAAAATTATGAAATTTATTGAAAATATATTAATTGGAAATTTATTTCTTAAATCTACATCATCCCATGAAATCATCAATGGGGTGGCATCCATAAACCATTAATGGTATAAATATTAGAATTAAGCCTACCCATGCCTCATTAATGCCCCCTTTCTCTAAATATTTATGGCTTGTCCCTCCAAAATTGAATCAATTTTTGGCCACACATCTTGATCTCTATATGGATAGTCATAGTTGATCCTCACCATTTTTAGAAATCTATAAATACATGGATTCATAATTAATTAAGGAAGCTTCAATTATGTAATGTTATAATGCAAAATTATCTTCACAAAGCTTCACCTATTTGAACAAATTGATCAAACTCATGATTATAAGCCATTGGTGCATTGAGAAATGATGGATAATCTTTCTACTCATCATTGACATAGACTTGGAGCACCAAATCCAGGAAAAAACATGCTTCTTGGATATACTCAGAATGAGGGATGCTATTTAGAAGGTTTGGTAGTATTTATTTTTTAAGTAGGTCTTAGAATAAATTTGAAATTGTTGACATAACTTGATATATTACATTTTTTAGTTAATGTAATTATAGTTCAGTGATCTGATTAGGAGCCACAATTAGGTGCTTAGGTTGCATAGTGATTAGGGATAAATCTATAGTTCTAGGTTTTGTAACTATCTATCCATTATATATATCCACCTCTTGTTATTCCATAAAGAATTGAATTTGTATTTTATTCCTTCATTTAGTATTAGATCACATACCAAGATCTTGATCACCATGTAGTAAACCTATGGAGAGTACATAAGTGATGAGAGATATGAAGGAGACCAAAGCATGGAAACTTCAATTGACATGGAAGCTAAACAAATAAGTAGCGATGCAAAGAATGTGAAATGGATCTAGTCATGGTACAAGATTTTTTTGTGAGTGAAATATGACCAAGAAGTGTTTTATGTAGCATAAGTACATAATATAGATGTATTCCTTTTCCTGATCGATGAAAAATTGAGAAAACTATGATCGTATGATGCCTACATAACAAATCCAAGAGTGAAACCTAGAAGTTGAAGAAAAGGAGAAGAAGATACAAGTCTATTGAAGCATGTTAAATTATAATTCCTAGGAGTAGATGAAAACTATTGGTAAATCAATCAATGCTTATAGAAATAGAAAAAATCTTGATCAACATGTAAAATGTGTTGTATAAACTGGTCAATGTGATGGCATAATCCTACAAAAGTGGTCAAGAAATCTACGTAGAAGTTTGAGTGACCAAGGAGATAATTGGAGACTTATTAAGTGGAGGACAACTATCCACATTGGCATGGATATAAACCTACATAATTACACTTTGGCACTTGAAAGAGATCAATAATTTACAACAAAATATGTAGCCTACCATATGGGTGACTCAGCCTATAATTCTGGTGAAGCCTAGCCCCAGCTAGTTCTCCAACATTTTTTTATTGAAAGCACTCAGATTAAGACAAGTGATAAATCAAGCATTGATATAGAGAAGGAAGAAGAAGGTAGCATTTGAACAAGGTACATCTTTCTAATTTTTAAATGATAAATATTACCTTTTTAGCTTTATGGATATATGTCTCTTTTTTTCAAGATGGAAATTCTAATACCCATAGAGAAATATTCTAGTTTAAAATTTTATATGTGGAAATTTAAAACACAAATGCAATTGATGCATAAAAATATGTGGGGTATTGTAAATGGAGATGAGGAACAACCCACTGATGCAAATAAATTATTGGAGTGGAAAATAAGAGATGACAAATCAAAAGCCATTATTGGCCTTACACTTTCTAATTTCAAGTTACATCATGTGGATTTAGAAAAATTATCTAAGGAAATTTAGAATATAGTCAACACCTTATTTGGTACAAAAGTGGTAAATTCATAATTTTCACTAAAACTTTATTTATATAGATTCAAAATGGATGATGGAGTTACTATGTCCAAACATATAAACAATCTATGGTCTCTTATTAGGCAACTTGTTGAGGTAAAAATTAATGTCAAAGATCAAGATGCAAAATCTATTATATTGAATAGTCTACCATACAAATATAATAATATTATTTTTACTCTTATACAAATACTATCATAGTATCTTGGTGATATGATTACAAAACTACTTGTAAAATATAAAAGGATACCTATATAAGATGAAGGTATTTTGCAACAAGAGAATGGGACTGTCATGAAGGTATTTTGCAACAAGAGAATGGGACTGTCATAAAAGGATACCTATATAAGATGAAGGTATTTTGCAACAAGAGAATGGTACTTTATTCTCAAAATTATCATAAAAAGTCCAATATTGACAAAAGGAAAATAAAATTCCACTACTAAAATAAGAAAGTTCATACAACATGGGACTGTCATGTTCGAGCAAAAGATGTTCTCAAAGGGAAATTCAATTCCAATGAAACCAGTGTTGTTAGAGTAGAACATTCACTAGATACTGATGAAAGTGAAGAGCAAGTTCATGAGGTAGCCTTCACTTTACTTATCTTGTTGTGAAACATGTAGTATAACTTAATTGGAGGCTGGAAGATACATGGATGTGGAGGACAAGTGACATCCTTTCATGAGTCACCTATGATGGGGTCACATTATTGTTATGGTGACAATCTTTGGTGTGTTTATTTTTATAATGTAGTATGGTTTTTAATAAATTACTGAGAATTATTTTCCAATTTGGTACCTCCTAATGAAGAATTTTGTGGGGATAAAAATCACTAAAGTAGTGATTATTTCTTAAAAAAGGTTTTTTGAAAATTTGAGAAACCACTAAAGTGTATAAAATAGTAGAGACCTCCTATACCTTCCAGGTTCATGGTTAACCTACAGTAGAAACCCATATGGGTTTGTGGTAATCCTAGAAACCACTGAAGATGTTAGCAAAGATATGTACTCCTAACACTTCCAAGTTTATGGTAATCCTACAAGTAAAAACCAAGGTGCCACCAAGACCATGAAGCCACAAATATGGCATGTCACCTTAAAAAGTGAGCAGGCTACGCAGAGAGTGTAAACAAATTTTACATTATTTAAAATAAGCGGGGGGGGGGGGGGGGGGGGGGGGCACTATTAGGAAATATGATGTTTGTAAAACTAATGTAATAAAGGGGAGAATATTGGTGTAACTTGAAATATTACATTATTTAGTTAATGTAATTATAGTTCAGTGATCTAATTAGAAGTAGCGGTTGGGTGCTTAGGTGGTATAGTGATTAGGGACCAATCAATAGTTATAGGTTTTATAACTATTTGTCCATTTTATATATCCACCTCATGTTATTCAATAAATTATTTCATTCACATTCTATTCCTTTAGAAACACCCCATGAGGGAGTGGGATTGATGTTTTATTGTCAATATGCTTATTTATAAGAGATTTTCATGACTAATGCATGGACTAATGTATCTTTTATTCCTACTCTACATATACCTTAAGCAAATTCAAGAGTTTGGATACACACTTCTTTCACTTCACTCCAAAATTGATCAATGATAGTAGTACTCAACAATTTTATGTAGAGAGACACTTTACTTCAAAGTATTTGATAGTTAAACATCATAATCTCATCACTTTAAGATCCAAACTCATGTTCCTCTGCATCTTCATCAAATGTTTTAGTAGTATCACAATAAGGATGGGGGATTAATTATTTATCACACCAATCAATATCAAAATCATAGTATATATCATTAATGTTGGTACTCAAAAAATTAGGTACCTCCTTCCCACCTCCTCTATTCTTATTTCTATCATTTCTTTCATCTTAGGGAAGTATCTTTCATCTATCATTATCTCTATTTTGGAAAGAAGATCTCCCTTGTGCTTGATTCTAGTTTTGAGCTATCTCTTGACTAGAAGATCCATGAGAAATCCCCTTCTCAACTCTATCCAACTTGTACAACATCTCCTTGACAATAGAGGCCAAGTTTTTCTAGTTTCCTCAAGGCTGGTAGCTTTATTGGACTAAGACTTCTTAGGATTAGTCAACATTACACTACGACTTTTTTTTAGAGGCTTCCCCATATCCTTTATATAATTTTTAATTTGAATGGCCATATTGAATGCTAGCCTTAGATTAGTGGGAGCCTTATCTCTCAAGTAGTATGTTGCCTTCTTGTCAAATACATCACTATATTTAGTCAAACAATCAATATCACTCAGCTTGATATTATCAGGATATGTCATCATAGTCTTATTAAACCTTGTATTGAAGTCCTATACACATTCATTTGGGTTCTTCTTTATGTTTTCAAATTCTGTTATAAGAAACCATGGATCAACTCTATCACTATATTGCATTTTAAAAACATTCTTCATTTCTTTTGATGAATCTATGCATCCACAAGGAAGAGAGTTGAACCATTCATGCGCATCTTATTCTAATGTGTACCAAAAAATTCAATTTAGACATATTCATGCTCAACATCATAGTCTTCAATTACAATGTTAAAACCCCTTGAATTTTGTTCTCTAGTCACTGTGTTATTCACCTAAAACTTAGGGAGTTGATTCCTTACCTCATTTGGAACTTCATTAGGATAACCCTCCATTTCATCAAATTTAATTGGTCTAAACCTAATAATCTTGAATGCAAGATGTTCATTTTCATCTTGATCTCTATGCATCATGATTGGTTCTGTGGTGGGCTCAATATCATGTAACAAATGGATATGAGAAAGTTAGTGAGGTGGATGTGGGAGATCAAAATGAGGAGAAGATTCAACTTGTTGAGAAGGTGTTGGATAAAAAATAGGACTATAAGACTTTAGGTTATCAAGAGAACTATGATAATCTTCAACCAAAGGAATTTTAACAAAAATAATATTAGGTGTAACAAGATTATGATGATCTAGAAACTCCTTTCCTCTAGAACTTTGTCATTCAATTCAACTCCAAACTTGTCTATTTTTTCTATGATGAACACTTAACTCAGAGACAATTTTTTTTGATGAGTCACCTTTAAAGGAAGATCTCAGTCCTTCCAATTTTTAAAATAAAATAAAACTCAAAACTTAATCAATTAAAATGGGCATAGATCTTTCAAAACTAGGTAAAACATAGGAGTCACCAATAGAATAAATATTCTTAGGATAGAATAGATCACAAACATACAATTATACACTCTAAAATTACACTTTCTTGTAATCAGTGATGAGATAGAAAAATAGAGATACTAAAAAATTTAGATTAATGTTCAAAAGAGAAAATAAATTTAAAACATGAAAAAATATTATTTTTTTGTAAGAGTGCTTGGAAACATAGGTCAAAATATCTCTCCCTAGAAATGACACCACCTATGGTGTTGCATAGTTGATGACCAAAACATCATATCATGCTCAAATAAACTTAAATTTCAAATGAATGAGATAATATGAGCAAACATTACATGAAACTACTCATCACATGTCAATTGATTAAATCTTTCACTCCCAGACAATGATGCTAGCAAACTATTGCATAGATGACAACCCAAAGTAACAAATTAGTGCAAAAGATCAGATAAATAAATTTAGAACATGAACAAAGAATAGTCCCTAAAAATTGTGCCAAATGCATGTTGTTTCGTAGTTGTACACCTCTAAGATTCAACCTTGCATATTTGAAAAGATGGAAAATAAATATGATAAACCTTAATTATGTCATTATAGTCAGCTAAAGGTTTAACATCTGGATGGATTGAACACAAATAATGATTGGAAGGCACCAACAAATAATATGGTTAGTTCCTTGCTACTTCTAGTTCTATCTAAACCAAGGTGAGAGGACCTATGGGGTATCTTGGTCACAAGGAGGGATACTATAGTTCAATCTCTAAGGAATGATTGGCACACATACAAATTTGATCATAGCATAACAAAACTTGCATAATCCACTTGGGAAGAGTTATCATACAGACTAAATAATTACTTTTAAATTAGACACAAGCTATTAAAGACAAATAAAATGTGATTGTAATCTTCATTTCTAAAAAAGTGTTGACAACTAGATCCAAATGGAAAATTACAATGATAATATTCAAAGACCAATCATAGAAACATTATATATCTACAACACTTATGTATATCTAAGCAAATAATAATTGAAATATTCAACATGTATTATTTTTAGGGGTAGGAAAGGTAGGATGAGTTAGGTATATTTAAAGGGGTTATGGTGGATTTCAACATAGGGAATTACTTCAGCTTCCATGTTGTCATTTATTCCAAGATGTAAAAGACTAAGGGACAAGATAAATAAACTATCAATAATGATTTGCATTCATTGATACCAATCCAATGCAAACATTTAAATGATCCTTTAAATTTCCAAAGCATACATTGCAAGTGAATTTTCAAGCACCTTATCTTGTCAACTCCATAAATCTAGGATACCCTTAAAATACTATCAATAAAACAGTCCAAAAATCATATTGCATAAAGGAATTTACAATCTAAGTTCATGCCCAAAATTAAAACTATTAAGAGACATATAACCTAATATCCAATCAATAATGTAGGAAGAATGTACCATTGCACTTTACTAACAAGACAAAGTAGAAATCATAGATGGTTTCCATTAAATTGAAAGTAAATCAACGTAAATTTATGTTCATAATACTAAAAATGGTGAAAAGCATAGTGTATTTACTCTTAAATAGGGGAGACATATACATGGATAGCCTTAGACTTTGCTAATGACTATAAAAAGTAATCACCTTAGCAACAAAAGCAAAAAACATAACAAGGATTTCCCTAAAAATGAATAAGTATCCCTAAGGAGGATACACCCTCTTTACTTATATAAAAAAATTTCACCTAGAATATTCCTGAAAGATGTTAGGCCCATGTTGCCTCCTGCGGAAGTTCAAAACCCAAGTGCATGTTTACAACTTTACAAGTTTTCAGACCTTGGATGCACATTTACACTTCTAGTGGGTTTTTGGAACTTACGTGCACATATACACTTTATGAATAATTTCAATATTCTCTCGCATCTCCAATCTTGTTTATTATCTCAACATCTTTTGAAAGTTTCTTTGCATTTTGAATGCGAACCTATGCAAGACCCTTGACATTAGATCAAGGTGCATTTAAAACACAAGTTGTGGGCATCTTTTTAATGACACATCCCATGGGATTTATAACTTTAAGTGTACTTTGTAAATATCATGAAAGAGAATGTGTTTAAATGTTGTAATCCCCCCCACTCCTTTAAAAATTCCTTTATAATTTGACTATGGACTTTCACAAAATCTTAACATAAGACATGGCATGGATTTTAAAACACCCATGGCTTCACTTTGAAAATTTTTGTTTAAAATCAATCCTTTGCCTTCCACATGGATGTTTGACCCAAAAATTAGTGCTAGTTTAAAATAACCAAGGCTTTCTTTTTGAATGACATGTTGACACATGGGCTGAGACTTGAACTTTTGAGTACACTTTGAAAATTGCACAAGGCAAACTGCAATGTAACATTGCATTATCCTCCTAGAATCCCAAAACCTTTTTCTTTTACAACAGACATTTTACACTTAATATTTTTATAACTTAGTCATTTTTTACTCTTCACAACTTGATTTGCACCACATAACCTGCAATACCATATTAAAAAACATGAAAAAATTTAAGCATTAGTGAAACCAAATATTATGGGGTTTGCACAAAACAATTACAAATGTGAAATTTTATTCTAGATGAACATTTCTCATGGATTTAATTCATGGGGAAACAACTACCATTTTAGATACTTACTTCTCAAGAAAGGGAACAAATTGACTCAAATAGATTTAGGCACTAACACACTCGATATTAGATACTATGTTGCTAGATGATGTAATTTTTTGTATGCCTATACGGAAATGTATGTATTATTAACATTGTATGTCTATATGCCATTCACTTGACATTATATTATGTTCTTATTTTGTATGGATTTAAGGTTTTTATTACTGTTTTATATGTCCTTGTGGTTTTTATTATCATCAATAGTGTAGTGTAACATTAACCATTAATCCACATTTGAGAATGGAACATTATTTATATTTATATTATTGTTGACCAAATTTGACCCTAGGTCAAATTAAGTCAACCCCCATATAAATTCAAATTTTCACAGGGTCTTATAGGTTGGAAAGTGGTCGTGTGGTATTTAATGAGGTCATATAACATGTTCTAACATTGTCATATTTGCCATCTTGTATTAATATAAATTTTTGCCACATTTTGGTCACACTAAGGGAAGTTGTATAGTTTTAACACAAAGGAAAAGTGTGTCAAGGCTCAAGATAAAAAATTTCATGTCAGATAGGTGTCATATGGTAGTTTTGAAACCAAATTTTGTAGGTTCAATGTAGAAAGAAAGGAGATAACTATAAATAAAGGTAGTTTCAAGTAGTTGTACAAACTCTATACCTAATCTGGCACATGTGAAGGATTGTAAGAATATTTTTGAGATCCACATATCTAATTTATAGGTTCAAAAAGCTTTGATAGATCCAAAACTAAGCAAAACCAATTCCTTTCTCCTATCACTCTCTTGAACAAGTTAATAGAGGTCAAAGGTTTTCCTCTAGTACGAACAAGAGGAGGAGATTTGAATTGAGTGAACTTGGTGACTATTATCGGTGTTATTTTAATTCCATTCCATGTCCATAATTTCAAGATTGGTGGTATATACTTCACGAACAATCACTAAGACTATTAGTTCCTCCAAACTACCTCTACATCCCCAATACATTTAGTTTTATCTTTTGTTTGCATTGGTTTGATGTTTTTTAGTGATGTATGTATTATTTATAAGAGTTTTTTTCCTCTCCATGTTTGTGTAAACTCATTTGGAATATGTGAAAATGGAGTGATATATATATATATATATATATATATATATATATATATATATATATATATATATATATATATATATATAATAATTCTATTGTGAAAGAAATGCATAAAAGTGATCATCTACAAAGTATGTTTTGATAGTTTTAGGTGAAGGTTTGAAGAGTAAGTTTAAATGAATACTCACATTGGAATGTGTTTTCTAAGACCTTATTTGAACATGTAGGTATCTGGTTTAAAGTCATCATAGATATGTATACTCTTTATTTTTTACAACCAAAATGCATATTGAATATGTATGTCAAAAAGGATTGGAGGTGTTAATGATCTTTGGGAGAGACAAGTTGTATGCTCTATGATAGGTATCCACCATATTTAAGGCCTATAATGTATTAAATATTTACATCATCTCCAAGAAGAGTACTAGGTTTCCAAAATAGTGAAACCCTTTTCTACAGTCAGACCTAAATGGAGACCAACAGAAGTGACAATATCAAAAATGTTTAAGTATTGATCAAGTTTAGAGTTTCAAAGTTAGGAGAAGATTGCCAATGTAATAAAAATATGACTGATCCATTAAAATAGGTTGGGATTTAATTATAGAATCATCTCTAGACTTACAATCAATCAAGACCACTTCAAGTAGCACTTACAGGTTAGAATTGAGAAAATGTTGTAAATTGGATGATTTATCATAATCCCTACAAAAAAGGACTTTGCTTCATAAAAGTGTCATATATTGGTAAAGGTATATGAATTTTGTGCAAGCCTAGGCCTAAAGGTAAAATCCTAAAATAAATAGGATCTTTTCAAGTCAAGAGATAGTGTTGGTTGAGTAAGGTTTCAACTAAGACAACATCCTAATGAAAATACTCAAAAAACATAGTATTAAGATGAATAAAGTGAACATGTAGCAATATAACTTATAGGTGAACTAAAATTCATTGATAGTAGAGGGAAAAGAGCATGGTTTCCAATAAAAATTATCTCAACTAGGTTTTAAATGGATTTAGTAACTTGAAGGGAAAATAAAGAGGTGAAACAAAACACTCAAACATGAATGATCACTTACAAGAATCTCATAACTTTTCCTAAATACACACCTACAATCTGACTCAGTACATAGATTAACCTAACCTAATGGTGAATGCAATTTTGTTGTTGGATAGAGATACAAGGTTGATGATCACTTAATAAATCACTCTCATAGTGATGATAATACATTTTCATGTGATTCTTAGACACCAAAGAGACGGAGCAAAGACTAAGTTTTAAACCTCATGCTCAACCAACTAAAACCCTGCTTATAGTCATAAGCCTAAAATCTAGTTACTATAGAGTGTTTAGGGTTATATAGGTATGATATTACTCTAAAAATTGGTATATTTGGCTAAAATTAGTTGGTAAAGGAATCCAGGGTCTCAGTTGGGACATACTAATAGGGGAAGTCTCCTTTGTCCTGTCTCAAACAAAAGGCACTCCAATAACAATAGTTTGTAGACATAGTATACATGAATGATGAGAGTATAAGATGATAGAATATTAATGAATATAGGATTATTTTTAGATTTTAACTAAAGATTAATAAATTTTATGAAAGACCTATAATTTTTGGAAACCTTTAGAAGTGACCATATGCTGAAAAACACAATCTTGTAGACTAGGCCTAAAACTAAGCAATAAACCAACATGTTCCTAAACTAATTAAAGTGATCATATGATATCACCAAATAATTTTATATCCTTCATGTGATAATGAAGGATTGATAAAAATCATTTCTTTATAGGGATAAACTCAAATTAGTCATTTTTGGTTTGTAGGAGCTTGAGAGATAACTTCTTTTACTCATATCTCTATAGACAAGCTACATAGTGTCTCAAGTAGATAAGAATAATTGAGGGGGGTCCTATACTCTAAAAAAATGGTAATGGTTTGAAGTTTTAAATTATAACCTTTATGAATCATTGTTAACAGCCCAAATGACCTAAAACCCTTCGAAACCCCTTATATGAACCCAATGAAGAGTTATGAATATATAAGTGGTAATTTGGCCTAGAATATGATTTAACTTGTTTGGAACTCTCTCAATCTCCTTGACACCCAATTATTCCATATTGTCACTTGTATTGATAAGCCTAATTAAATGTTTCTTGCAAGATTTGAGTTGAATTAGAGGTGTAGAAGGGAAATATAGGTGAAAGTCATTTTGAGAGGTGTGTAGAGATGTATTATAACTCATTAAAATCAATTCTCACCTTGGTCATTCATGAATACCTATTTGCTAGGTTGGTCATTATAGACAGTCTCACACAAACAATGAGAAAGAGGATGACTACCTGAGTGCGATTGTGAGAAGTGTGATATTGAATATTTTGAGGTGTATTTGATAGAATAGAAGACAAATAGGTATTGAAAATTCATATAACACCTATTCAATTCATCTCATTGGACACCTATAGATCACGCTAGTGATAATTATAAGGATTCAAGCCTAGAAGGCGAATGAGTGACTGCAAGAAGGTAAGTGACAAGAGACAAAGAGAGGTTCCTCAGTTATGGATCATATAAGGAATTTAAAAAATCTGTTTCTAACCTCCCAAGTTAGATCATAGGTATTAATGACTGCTACAATAGTTATGGACTATCAAGTGGACTCATCTTTGAGAAAGGTAGTTTCAAAAAGAACATGAAAGGTCTCTACACCAACTTCAAGAAAATGATGCATTTTGATGGACACTTGTCCAATAAAAATTAATGACCTATTTTCCAATTCATTTTGTTTCATTGTAACTAGTTTTCACATTTTGATACTTGGTATTATGACTATCCAACTTTTCTTCCTCTCTCTCCAATCCTATAATCTATATATTCAAGCCATTTTGGCATTTTAAACAATCCAAAATTGGTATGGAGAAGCCCTTTTAGTTTGACATCTTGATTTGTCTTTAAATAAAGTTGTGAAGTTTATTTTGTCTCTATGACTCTTGACTAATTATTTCATTTAGTGTATTTAGATGACAAGTGATGAATGTCTTCTCTTTATTTCCATTATGCTCTTGTATGCATTGTGTGAGTAGTAGCATCTCTTATAATAGGTCCCATGAAATGTATATGTTTGTTAATTGTGTTTTTAAGTGTGAGAGAGACTATCATTGTCTAGGATCAAATGCCCTTTTCACCCACCTCTCTCTCTCTCTCTCTCTCTCTCTCTCTCTCTATATATATATATATATATATATATATATATATATATATATATATATATATATATATATATATATATATATATATATATATATATATATATATATATATATATATATATATATATATATATATATATATATATATATATATATATATATACCTCCATTTAGAAAAAGATATGCTAGAAAAATATTAAGTTGAGGTCAGTTTTAATGGTCTTCTTTCTTAGTGCAAATGCATTTATGTTTGTTGAGTTATCTTAGTTGTATCACATTCATTAGTATAGGTTTATTTCATGTTTACTTCTTCCATTTTTACCCTCACTAGTGATTACTCTAGTTGTTAGGAATCTAGAACAACAAACATGCTCTGACACCACTCGTTACGATCTTGCTCCTCAGAAAGAGCACAGTATGATTACCAAATATAAGCAATTGAATATGCGGAAATAACCAGAAACACAAGTAACTAGAATTCACCAATAGCACAGAATATGAGAGACAATACACTATCTTGTATTAACACTATACAGAAAAGAATACATCAAAGAGCCGCCACACTCTTTCACCTTACAGAGATTCGCCACACCTCAAGTGTACAGTAATTCTTCTCACACACACTCTCCTACACAAAAAAATGGTCCCAACAACCAACTCACACACAGAATTGGTGTTCACCTCACCAACCAGTCAGTAATAACCTTGTCGGTACACCAAGCACTCTATAGCACTTCAAGCTGATCTCTCATGAACCTGCAACCTGCAATTCAAAGACCAAACTTACATGTAGATCCCCAATGAGCTTGCAAAAACCTGCAACTCATAGATCTTACAACTAGAAGGAACTCTTCCTTTCTATCTCATGCCTTAAACAATACATGCCAATGGGTCTATAAATAGATCCCTAACTCAAACAATAACTAAGACTCTTAATTTAGACAATTATCCTCGCAACCCAAGACTCTGGCTGGTCTTGACATGCAAACTCATCGTTCACTTAACTAACTGTCCGTGAAATGAACACTTCGGGAACACACAGGCGACCGACGTCGGTCCCTGCTAGTCTGGTTCTGTCGACGTCGGCCGACTTCCTGCCGTCGCCGGTGGCCTTCTGCACTGGACTCTGCCGACGTCGGTCATGCTGCCGACACCGGTTCCTGTAGAACTCAGCAACCATCTGTTCCTCAGTTTGCAAAGGTTGAAGCTTTTAGCTCCACAACCTAACAATCTCCCACTTGGAGATAAACAGCTGCAACCTGTACCTGTACCTGTACACCGTCTAGTTTGTTTCCTTGGCTTTGTATCCCTCCTCAAGATCACTCTTGAAGACCAACCACCACAACATCCGTGATGCAAAATCTGTCATCCAAATTAACTGCCACATCCGCATCTACAACCATGTAGAAAAAGAACTTGACCCTGCATAGCATGTGCACCTGCTGCTGGTCCCACTAAACTGCCCTTCAGTATTACTCTCCCGGATTGACTCCAAACTTGTGACAACTCCCACTGCTTGGGAAAACTCAGGTTTAGTACATACCATGCACTCAACCTCATTATGTGAATCAAGACACCTATTCTATGAACTGTCTAACCATCGGCGTGCTAACCGGCTTCACACGATCATCCTGAAACAAAGTCAACAAGACCTCCATGTCTCTAGATCACACTCATGCCAAAGAATCTTGCTGCTCCCAGATTCTCCATGACAAACCCCTGAACTAGCTTTACCTTTAGTTCAGCAATACCTGTATATGTAACCCTACAACAAGCACATCATACAAAAAATAGAATAGTGTAGCTAATACTATCCAACCTGGTAAAGAGAAACACAATGATCAAACCTCCATTGCCCTGCAGCTAAAACAAGATCATATACCCTGATCTTCCATCTCACGTATCCATTTCCGCTCTTCTTCATCCTCAACATCCATTCGTCTCTCAGTGCTTACTTCCAGCTGGCAACACTACCCAAAACACATGTTTGGTTCTCCTCCAAGGAATCACATCCTCATCCATGCCAAGCTCCCACTGTTTCCTGAATCTACCTGTTCTGCTTCTTCAATAACTTCCTGGTCCTATGCCATAAGTGAGCAACAAGTAGTGTGAAGAAGGGAAATGATGAATTTAAGAACTTAATTACACCTTCAGTCCTCCATATGGGCGCTTGAGACTCCATGACAACTCGCTATCCACCTAAAATTCGTCTCAGTAACCGATGCCGGTCACATCTCAGTCTACAGCCGACCGATGTCGGTTCCCTGCGACTGCCTCCTGCCGACGTCGGTTTCCCCTGGCCGACACCGGTCTCTGTTTGCCCCGAGTCACCGACGTCGGGCTACACATAGCCGACGTCGGTCCCTGTCTGGACACCGACGCCGGTTTTCCTGCCGACGTCGGTCTCTGTGTTTTTCTTGTGAGACCTGACTTTTTCCCGTGAGCTCTTTTTGGATCAAAACCTTGTCCAAATCACCCTTGCTCTGCTCAGAATTCCTCTGCACCTTATGCTGAACTCTGTCTGTCACTTTCTCCTTGAAAACCAAGGCTTTCCCGTTCTTGTCACTAACATCGGATTCCTCAAGAAACCTTACCTTTTTCTTCTGCATACAGAAACCACGATCCATGCCTTCCAAATCCGAAAGCATATCCTTTGACTCAAGAACCAGCATCTCCTTCTTATCTATGTGACCAAGCCTATCAAGCCACATCTCTGAATCTACAGCTGAAGTAGATAACCCAGAAAGAGAATCAGTAAAACAAGTAGATAGATAAAGCGTACCTACTTTCTTACCTCTAGCTATAACAAGTGTACCCTTGGTAACCTTCCAAGAGTCCACTGTGAGAGTTACTGTGCAACCCTCTTCACCCAAACTTCTAACAGAAATCAGATTCCGCTTAAGAACTGGGACATGCATGACCTCCTTTAACACCCATGTGTCACCTGTCTGCAATTTCAGCTTCACTTTGCCTTTGCCAACAATCTGACAAGACTTACCATCCCCTACACAAATTTCTCCAAAGTCTCCCTGGACATACTCATGGAAAAATTCTCATTGTGGAGATGCATGAAAAGAGGCACCAGAATCTAATACCCAAGATTCTACTTTATCCAAAGAACATACCAGAGCATCCTGTGCAACGTACCCTGCAACATCTGCTTCTTCTCCATGTTCTTCATGGTGATCTTCACCCGATCTGCAATCTCTCTTTAAGTGCCCTTGCTTTCCACATTTCCAGCAGGTTATTCTGCCATACCTGGACTTGGATCTTTTGCCTGTCTTCGACCTTGATCTCCCACGCTCTGTCCTCTCTCTTGGCCTTCCTCTTCCTTCAACACTCAAAGCATTTCCAGATAATTCACCTGTGCTTTTCCTGTGTATCTCTTCATTCAAGATCACACTCACAACATCATCCACTTTTAAGACTTTTGAAGGAGACACAGTATTAGAAACTGCCATTACCAAACCTTCCCAACTTTCAGGTAATGAACACAAGATTAAGAGAGCTCTAAGTTCATCATCAAATATAATATTCACTGAACTTAACTGGTTTACCAAACCATGGAAATCACTAAGATGGCTATGAATAGATCCACCTTCCAACATTTGCAAATTAAATAAACGCTTCATAAGAAATACCTTGTTTGAAGCCGAGGGTTTTTCATACAAATTTGCCAAAGATTTCATCAACTCCTCCGTTGTCTTACACTGTGATAAGCTGGAAATCACAGATGAATCAAGACTCAATCTAACAGATCCCAGAGCCTTCCGATCAAGAACCTCCCATTCTTCATCTTTCATATCCAAGGGTTTGCTAGCAACCCCACCCAACGATAAGTACAAATCTTTTTGATACAGATAGTCCTCAATCTACATCCTCCATAATTGGTAGTTCTTGCCATTAAACTTTTCCATTCGTAGTTGACTGTTTTCTGCCATTGCTCAACTCCCACTCAAACAGAAACCCTGTGAGTAACCTGTAATCAAAACACACTACCCAGATCTACACCAATCTGTTAGTATCCCAACCAAAAGCTCTGATACCACTTGTTAGGAATCTAGAACAACAAACATGCTCTGACACCACTCGTTAGGATCTTGCTCCTCAGAAAGAGCACAGTATGATTACCAAATATAAGCAATTGAATATGCGGAAATAACCAGAAACACAAGTAACTAGAATTCACCAATAGCACAGAATATGAGAGACAATACACTATCTTGTATTAACACTATACAGAAAAGAATACATCAAAGAGCCGCCACACTCTTTCACCTTACAGAGATTCGCCACACCTCAAGTGTACAGTAATTCTTCTCACACACACTCTCCTACACAAAAAAATGGTCCCAACAACCAACTCACACACAGAATTGGTGTTCACCTCACCAACCAGTCAGTAATAACCCTGTCGGTACACCAAGCACTCTATAGCACTTCAAGCTGATCTCTCATGAACCTGCAACCTGCAATTCAAAGACCAAACTTACATGTAGATCCCCAATGAGCTTGCAATAACCTGCAACTCATAGATCTTACAACTAGAAGGAACTCTTCCTTTCTATCTCATGCCTTAAATAATACATGCCAATGGGTCTATAAATAGATCCCTAACTCAAACAATAACTAAGACTCTTAAT
Source organism: Torreya grandis (assembly GCA_037957365.1). NCBI lineage: Eukaryota > Viridiplantae > Streptophyta > Pinopsida > Cupressales > Taxaceae > Torreya > Torreya grandis. The sequence goes on along the minus strand of JARHVA010005291.1, from coordinate 75,697 downwards.
TTAGACAATTGTCCTCGCAACCCAAGACTCTGGCTGGTCTTGACATGCAAACTCATCGTTCACTTAACTAACTGTCCGTGAAATGAACACTTCGGGAACACACAGGCGACCGACGTCGGTCCCTGCTAGTCTGGTTCTGCCGACGTCGGCCGACTTCCTGCCATCGCCGGTGGCCTTCTGCACTGGACTCTGCCGACGTCGGTCATGCTGCCGACGCCGGTTCCTGTAGAACTCAGCAACCATCTGTTCCTCAGTTTTCAAAGGTTGAAGCTTTTAGCTCCACAACCTAACACTAGTGTAGTGTGTGAGCCTAAAAGATAGATCAAGGAAGGTATTCCTTTCAAATCTAGAGATCTATCTCTTGTAATAGCTCTCCTATTTGCATATATAGTTCCATGGTATCAAAAATTTGATAAATTATACTTGACTTGTCTAGGGTGAAAATTTGGGATATAATAGTTATAGCATGCCCAATAGGACGTGAAGTCTAAGAAGGTTGTTCAAGGTGGATGCTAGCTTTGGCAACAAGAGGCTATAATAGTTTACTTCCTGAAGTATCTTGTAACTCTAACATTTGAATATTTGTGTCATAATAGTATACTATTTCATGCCTAAGGTAAACACATTGTCTCATACTAAAGGCATAACTTTTGAATTCTAAGAGATTCCTAATTACTCATACAAGGCAAACAGATTTCCTAACACCATCCTTATCCAAAGAATTCATACCTTGCTCATAATCCTATAAAAAATTTCTTGATTAACCCTTTTTTGCAAAGCCCTAAAGATACCATGGCAAGGAACTTACCTTTTGTATCCTTTAATGGATATATCCCTATAATACTATCCCATTATGATGACATCCCCATATTTGCACTAAAAAATGTGCCCTCATACATTGGTGAGACTGCCATTACCCCTATTGAGTATATAAGAAACATTGATAACTTCTACAATATCAATCACATCATTGAAGAGAACATAGAAATAGTATTATTAGTTATCTCTTTCAAATTAAAAGATCTTGATTGGTATGGTAATTTGACGCCTGAATCAATCACCACATGGGATGATTTGGGAGATGCATTGAGGAGAATATTTGAAGACAAGAGTGATAACTTGTCATTGACTAAGCAGATGACCAACATAAGGAGAGAACCTCAGTAAGTCATTTAAGACTTCAAAACAATATTTCAAAAGACATGGGATAGGATCCAAATCTTGGTAAGACCCATAGCTCACCATGCTTTCCTTTACTATCTTAAAGCTTTCGATAGTCATATTTCTATGATTATACAATCTATGGGAGGTATCACATTACCTAATGCCTATGAAGTGGTCCAAATGGCAGAGAATTGAGTGATTCAGGATGGGAAGATTTCCCCAAGACTTCTCATGCCTCTACTTCTTGGTTTTGAAATCCATACAACTATTGTTGCCCTTATTCCTACACCTAAACATAAGCTTGTTTCCCATAGTAAACCAAACAAATCCATTAAGGTAGAAATAATTATAACTATGGAGAAAGAGATCTTAGGTCTCAAAAGGATAATTCAATAGTAATAAGTAAGGTATTTCCAAATCCTCTATCAACCTAATCAATCCTACCCTAACTATCAAGGCAACAAACCACCTTTCCAAGGTCATCTTCAAGGTCAAGGAAAGTTGGTTCAAATAAAGTAATATAATGGATATAATCCTAATTATCCCTTTACCTCATGGGCTTTAGTGTTTACTCAAAATAACATTTACCAAGAGCATGATGGTCAACCTTCATGGGCTCAACCTCATGATCCATGTTCCTATGTCAATGAGTCTTTCAATCAAGCCTTCATGTAAAGTTTGTGAACTATGCCAACTATGACTCAAGATGAGGTACCAAATGGAGAGACTAATGTGAAGAGTGCTCAAGTAGGTTCTACATTGGTTAGTTGGCATAATGATGACTCATGTGATGTGAATTATCAAGGGTAGTCAAGTAATGATGTAATTCCTATAGCTACAAAAACAAGAGCAAAGATGAAGGTAATTAAAGAGGTTCAAGGGTCTAGTAATGGTTCTCCAATGAGTGTTCAAACATCCTAAAGGGTTGGTATGTCTAATATAGTTCCAAATGCACAAGTTTATCAAATAATTTAGAATGTTAGGAATTCTCTCACACCTCAAAATTCTTAAGGTGTAAGCAGTACTATTCCTCCTAATGGACAAGTAATATTTAGTGTCTCTTTCACTAACATTGTAGATCAAATGAATAGGAGTCATGTAAATGTATCAATCTGGGATACATTAACAATACCTAGACAAGTGGACCTACTTCAAGAAAAGTTGTCCAAGCTTAGTTTGGAAACAAAATAACCTAGTGGGAGAGAGGTATCCTTGAAAAACACCTTGAATCCTAGTGAATGACAATAAAACAAAGTTTAAAAGGTAGAAAAACCTACTCCATTCTATCTCTGTATCATCATTGGAGATGCTTTGGTTCACAATTGTCTTATAGATAGTGGAGCTAGTAATTGTGTCATACCCAAATAAGTAGCTGATAAATTGAACTTGAAGTATGAGCCTCATGCCAAAGGAGTGCTACATTTTTATGGGTCATCTGCCAAGACCATTGGTATTATTAAAGTTTTTCAACTTGTTCTTCATGGTTGTCCTAATTCACCATTTCTCAAGATGTTGTGGTTGTGGATGTGCCTCCTTACTTTGCACTTTATTTTTAAAGAGAGTTCACTGCTAAGATTGGAGGATACCTAACTTTAGATTGGTATTTGATGGAATTTAGGACTAGGTATGGTGTTATGGTGTCAATCAAATCTAAACCTTTCTCTGGTTTTCACATAGAACCATATGTGCCTTAAACATCTAATATGAATTTCAATGTCATTGAGGAAAAAGATCTTCCTAGTGATCAATAATCTCTAACACTTCTTGATGGCATATCTATCTTGCACCTTGATGAATGGGGAGCTGAGAAATATGGAATTGAAGAAATAGGTCTTAATACTTACATACTTCATGAATAATGTGATAGAGTTCTTGAAGTAGATTTTGAAGATACTCTAGAACAATTTTTATGGGGAAACTATTTATTGTACATATATGATGATATCTATATCTCATTTATTTGAAAGCAAAATAGTCCTAGTGATTAGTTAGTTTTTCTTGCCAAGATAACTCTCATGAAAATGAGCCTCAAGAAGAAGTAGATTATATGTGGCAGCAACTCAATGCCATAGTGTAGGCATTTTAGGAGGTAAATAGGCCCACAAATTTTCAAAAGAAGTATAGACCTGATGTTGACTTCAACCATGCACTTAATAATCAGAAATAACATCTTGGTGTCTCTAATAAGAAAGGAACAATTTTGAAAGACCAAGAAGTTTTGGTAAACAAGAACACAAACTTGAAGGCTCCCAACAATAGAAATATCATGGTTCAGATGCATTTGAACTCAAGAAAGCTTTGATGATCCCTAGTAATCAAATTGAAGACTATCAAATGACCATGTTAAAGTTAAATCAAGATAAAAACCCAAAAAGGTCTATAGGAGGGATAGATAGAGTGTTCATGAGAGCTCCAAGTGACACACCTGAAGTCAACAAAAGATACAACAATGGTAAGTCATTTGACTATCTCTATAAGCAAGTGTTCATTGACAAATATGCATCATATGAGAGTTTGTCTTCATGGAGTAGTAGTGATGTAAGAAACATTGTCTTTGACCCTTGTTGAAGCAATTAGGATTTATTTTCCATCTCAAGTGTTTTGAGGTATTATACATATCAGGATAGGTGTGTGTTTCCTTTGAGTTTTGTGTATTTTCCCTAAGTGTTCATGAGATCACAAGTGTGTTTTTTTGTGTCTTCATTTGTGTGTTTATTTCCTTGCTATTATTGATGTGTGCTTGTGGTATTTTTAGAAGAATTTTAGTATCAATAATAGTGTATATGTGACTCCATTGCCAAAGGATAGGAGAAGTCAACTAGTCCTTAGCATAGCAGGCATGTTACCCATAGGAAATCACTAAAATGTTGACCATATTTGACCCTAGGTCAAACTAAGTTAACACTCCCTAAAAATTCAAACATTCATAGGGTCTCCAAGGTTCTAAAGTGGTCACACAGTCATTAATGAGGTAATATAACATGTTTTAATGTTGTCATATTTGTCATATCTATTTTTTCCACCTTTTGGTCACTCTAAGGGAAGTTGTACAATTTTTACATAAAGTAAAAATATGTCAAGGCTCAAGGTAATATGAGTCATGTCAATGAGGTATAAGAAGGTAGTTTTTAAACTAAATTTTGTATGTTCAAGATATAAAAAGGGAGATAACAAAAAAAAAAATAGGTAGTTTTATGGACTATATACCTGAGCTAGTATAGGTGAAGGCTTCTAAGAAGTGTGTTGAGATCTTTGTTGACCAAATTTGACTTTTAAGTCAAATTCAAGCACCTATAGGTAAAAAATGACTTTATAGGTCTATAATGCATATAATATCATGTATTTAGGTGTTTCATAGGTCATTTTATGTCAAATAATGTTATATTATCTTTGGTCAATTAGTTTTTATGTCCTTATATCATTTCTAGATCATTTGAGGGGTAAAAAATGTGTATTAATACTTTGTATGAGTTTATTGGGAAATGTACAAGTGTAAAAACATTATTTAGTTACCCATGTGTCATTTGAAGTCTTATATAATTGACATTACTAAAAATATAGTAGGTTGTTTAGAGAAAATGTAGTTTTCTTGGCAAAAAAGGAGAAAATGGCACTTATATGACCTTCTTGGGAAGTGTACCACTTGGAAAGTGTGTAAATGTGACTCTTCAAATTTTTAAAACTAATCTCCATTATTTAATTGATCTAGAAGTGTCGTTTTCTTTGCAAAACTATTATACTCCATCTTTGTCCTTCTCGCCATACAAAAGTGACTTGCAGGTTTTTGCTTGGTATGGTTAGCATAAGGAGTTTCAAGAAGAATGATTTTATTAAGTTGTTTTAAAATTATAAAAATTAATTTTCATATAATAATTTTGAGGAATGGTGTCCTATGCTTTATGAATCATCCATTTGAATATGACTATTTAAAACTACTTACTCATCTATGCACCCTATAAGTTTTGTCTTTTTTTGGTGATTCCATATAATCCAGTTGCTTTTTATGATTCTAGAAGATAATTAATTCATTACCCAATTATTCTCATAATTTTTTTCATTATTATAAGTTGTTTGGATGATAAAATATACTCAAATTTTCAGAGTGGTCTTTTTTAGGTGCAACAAACATTTTTCTTCATTTGTAGAGTTTTATACTTTGGAAATGGCTCTAGAAAGTCATAATGATTTATTTATCATGATTAAAATGTTCTATTTATCACTTACCTTCAATTTTTACCTCATTATATCATGTTTTGAACTATTTTGTAGACCTATGTCATAACTAATCAACTTCCAACTCACTTTTCACTTTTGCCATGACTGAACCACATATAATGGAGGTCTATATAATGCTCATAGAGTATTAAGTATGTTTAAAAAGTGTTGATAATTACATTAATAAATAAAAAATTGGTCAACTCTCTAAGGATTTTAAAATTATACTGTAACAACTAATCATCAATCACCTTTGCTAGGCCTATATAATGGAGTTGCACCTACAGCTACTATAAAGGAAGAGGTCGATGTCGAAATGAAGTTTTGAAGTTTTTTCAAGATCATCATAATGGTAATCATGAATTTTAAAGGAGTAAATGGAGCTGAACTGATCCAAAGGCTCATACATCATTTATGTTTTGAAGGATCCTTACACTATCTTCTTGCATTATGAAAGTCCAACTATGGGTTACCTAGATAGAAGACTAAGGAGTCCTTTGGGATGCTAAAACAAGTAATATAACCCATTTTTTGAAATCATGATAGGTTGGAAAAATATTGAAAATCATTTTAGAATTAATAGATAGTTAATCCATGTTGAGTGTCACCTTCTAAAAGACTCATGATAGTGTCAAGCCTTCAATCCCTACATTAACAAAATAGAGGCCCATGAGCTTTTGGAGGATGGAATATGACATGGATAATTTGGGTTTTAATTCATTCTAATGATCCTAATTGCTAACCTATAGCATAGAAAGTAACTTGGCAAGATTTGGGGTCAAAGAGATTAGTGAAAGTCAAACTTTATATGGTTCAAAGTTGCCTTCCAAAACACTGAAATGCTTTACTGATATCTATAGGTTTTAAAGGTGTGAATGAAAATTGAAAATTTTAGAAAGAAACAATGCATTAAATCATGGCTAGGATGGTTAGATTAGTTAAATGGCACATAAAATGGTATGAAGGATGAATTCAGGAGGGTGTTATCCTAAACTCCAACCCTATTATCACTCATAGTCCATACATATGATTGAATTAGCACCTACAACTAGAAGGAAAGTTAATGACTCAGTCAAGGTATTTGATGGTGTTTTAGCCATCCAAATTGAGTATAAAGTGGATACTATTGTAAACATGTGTTGGTGACCTAAATAAGTGTTAAGGGGAAATTATTAATCACCTTTGTCAACCCAAATCAAGGCATAAACACCTACATTAGGGTCTTAGGGGTAGAGAACAATATGTTTAGGTTATTCAAGGAATTTATAACTCAAACAGATTAAAAATAGCTTCAAATTGATGCTAAAAGATCTAGGAGGGTTTAAAAGTGGTCATAAATTTATTTAAAGGTTTATCCCACCTTAAACCATCTATAAGTAACCTCATCCAAAGCAAAACATAGTCTGTGGTTAATGAAACTGACAATGAGCAAAGGGGTAGTGTTCTTGGAATGAATAAGATATGTATTTGAAGAAAGTAGACCTAAGACATTAATACATCACCATGAGAAACCCCAAGAGGAATCTCTAAGTATGATTTCAAGGTTCAAAGACTAAAAAAATTCATAAATAGGGGTCTCTTTAAGCAAAACTCAATCAGATAAAAAGTTCAATCCAAGCTTGCAAAGTGTATGGGAGTGTATGAAGAATGAAATGCTATAAAAAGAATCTAAAACTCATTTTTCATATAACCAAGTAGGATAATGACACTATATTGAGGGGATTTTTTAAAAAGTAAATTCTCTCAATAGATCATTCACAACTCACTCTTGAAAACCCTACTTACATTCCCCTCCATATAGTCTGCCTTAAGTTTTGGATGATTTGAAGGACCAAATGACCTAATGAAGATATAATTTTATATGGAAGGCATCATGGACACTTGAGGAAGCCTAAAAAGGTGTTTTCATTCTAAAAAAAATAGGGGAAGTACCCCCTATTGTGACTTAGATAGGGGTACTTGCCCTCATACAAAACTGGTAGGGTTAAGAGTATAGGATAGAGATATGGTGCCAGAAGATGGAAGGACCTTGAAATTTTTTTGGTGAATCTCAAGTATACCTATGAAAATTATTAAAACTAATCATATTAGTATGGATATTTATATGGTTGTCAAAACCCTTTGAGGTATAGTCAAGGCTGTTAGTCAAGGGGTCAAGCCTAAGGCCAAATGAGAGGTCACTTTCAATATTAACATGAGAAGAAATTTATATTGGATTGAAGCATGTGTATGGGATTTATATATAGGTTTTTAAATATTTTTTAGGTAAGGATAATCATCAAAAGTCATTTTGAGTTCTAAGGTACAAACATGCTTAAGGGCAAGGTTTTGGCATAGACCTCAAAAGCATAATCACCTTCACTTTCAACATGAAATGAGAAAGTAAAATTAATGGGATCATGTATGTATTTTCATATAAGATATGTATAATCTTATATAATCAAAAGAAAACCTACATGAAGGCCCAAATACCAAAATTTATAGGCAGACCCCTTGAATAAGGTCTAGGTCTACCATCTTAAAGGGAGTCAAATTCATTTTTAGATTGTGATGTGTACTCCATATTGTTGAAAAATTATTGTGGGGTTATTAAAGGTGTGTTAAATCATTGAAATTGAAATATAAATATTGGAGAAGCCATTTTTGGCTAAGAAACCCATCATGCCCATTGGAAAAGAGGAAACAAGCTCAATAAGGCATTTTTAAAAGATCACATATCTCATGAGGATTTACATGGATGATATAAAATATTTGAATAGTTGAATAAGGTCATAAAAAACCATTTTGTGGAATTATTTTTAAACTCTAATGTCAGGTTTTTATGAAACAAGGTTAAGGGTTAACATTGCTCTAAAACCCTTGTAACCCCTCAACCAGGACTAGTTTTGGGAAATTGAGTTGGATATATACTAGAATAGAATATTTTGACCATAATAGATATTTAATTTTTAAAATTACTCTCTCAATATCCTCTAATTCCAACTAGTTGTATGGACTTATATGGATGGGGTGCAAAATAGGCTCTATTTGACCATTTTTTTGTCTTTTTTAGGTTCTAGAAGGAGTAAAGAGATGAAAAAAACAATGGATGAAATATTAATAATTAATATAAATACAAATATTAATATAATTCTTTGAATTAAATTCTATGTACCCTAGCCAGGTGATTCAACTCAGCCAATTAAAACTGGCATATTGGACAGGCTAGTGAAGAAGATGGAAAAATTTAGGTGAGCTCATCTTAAGGTGTCCTTAATTATTCCAAGAACATTGAGAGTATTTAAAAATTTAATTATCACCCTTAAATTTATTTTCATGTATAAATAATGCCTTTTTGGAAGCCAAGTGTGTAGGGTGCACGAAAGGAGTTCTTTTTGGACTACAGATGGTGATGGCTCACTTTTAGAGGTTTCCAAAGGACCAAGTATGCAACCAATGAATTTTGAGGAATTTAATATGTCCCTAACCTAAATTAAAATTATAAAAAAATTTCCTCTTTAGTTATGGGATGTTAAATTAGGCCCAATCATGAAGACAGTTTTCTGAGTTAGAATGAGCAATTTTGTGCCACTTTGCAAGACTTTGATGACTTGTATAGACACTTGGAATCCAATAACTTGCATGGTTTTACCAATAACTTATTATAATTAATTTATAAATTATTTTATCATCTTGACAAGTTTCCTTGTGACCCTTGGACTTCTCTTCTCTTATCTCTCTCTCTCTTTCTCAAGCTCTATAAGAGCTAGCCATTTTGGCCATTGTAAGGATGCTCCACCCGAGTATTGTGAAGTGATAATAATTTTTATACCTTTTTATCAGTAAAATTACTAAGTTTTACCTATTCCATGACTTTTCATAGTGTGATTTACTTGAATGTTGAATTTGCCTAGTGAAGACTATGGATTCCTTAGCAAGTTGTCACATTCTCTCATCTATTTACATCTTCTTCTTACAGGGCATGTGATGTGTTCCAAGAAATGTAAAATTTTAAGTGAGTTATTCTCTTAATTATTTCCATTCAATTCCTCTTGTATATTCCTCCTACCTTTTCACATTTATCCATAACCCCACAATGTAACATTGATGCAAGAAGACATACATTGGAGAGTGTATGTTTAGTTGTCATTTGATTTCAAGTATAATATGCATAGGGTTGGATTTCATAAATAAATTTGGTTTATAACATAAATTATATTATATTTATTTAATTTATCCTTCTCCCTTTTCACCTCCCAAATTTAGTAGTAGTATCAATCTAAAGCGGTACATCAAGGGAGATACCCCTATCTAAAGATTCACTTATTCTTTAAGCTACCCATAAGCCTATAAGTGATTCCATTGTGAAAATTGGATGAGGAGAGATTTTAATCTTATGAAAGGGTGAAAATAAAAGTGACAAAAATCCCCACATCTCATTTCCAAGTTCAAAAATATTTGATAGATAAAAAATTGAACAAAACTATTTCCTTTCTATTATCATGCTTTTAGATAGATCAAGAGATGTCAACAATTTTCCTTTAATATGGATAGGAGAAGGGGAGTCGAATTGAGTTAAATTGGTGGATATTAGGTCTCCTACTTTAATTTCATTTAGTGGCCATAGTTGTAGGATTGGTGGTTCATACTTCATGAACAATCCTTAAGACTATTAGTACCTCAAAAATGATTGTGCATCCCCAATGGATTAAGCTTCTCATATATTTGTATTAGTATCATGTTTATAAGTAATTTATGTAGTATTTAAAATCATTTTACTCATTTTCATGTCAGTTTCAACTCATTTATCACATGTGAACATCGAAAGATGGACAAAATCACTCTCTTGTGATAGAAATGCATAACAATGATGGTCTGTAGAGCATGTTTTGATAGTTATAGGTAAATGTGTGATGTGGAGGTTTTTAAATCAACATAAAATGAATAATAAAATATTAATGTGTTTTATAATACCTTATTTTATCATTAAGGTATCTAGTTTGAAGTCATCATAGATTTGTATCCTCAGTATCTGTTGCAGGTAGAATGCATATTAAATATGTATATCATAGAGGATTAGAGGTATCCAAGATCTTTAGGAGAGATAATTTGTATTCTATATGATAGGTAACCACCATATATAAATCCTATAAGATATTAAAGTTTTACATAAAATTTAATAATAGGATTGGATTTCTAAAATAGTGAAACCATTTACTACAATCAAATATAGATGGATACCAATAGAATGGAGAATACCACATTGGTCTGAGTATTGATGATGTTTGGAGTTTTAAAGTTGTGAGAAGATTATCAAGGTAATAATAGTATGACTGAACCATGAAAAGGGGTTAAATTTAGTTGGATTATCATTGTAGGACTTACAGTTAGTCAAACTACGTCAAGAAACACCTACAAGTCAAAATTGAGAAAATTTGTAAATGGGATGATTTACCTTAATCCTTAAAAAAAAGGACTCTGATTCACAAAAGTGTCATCTTTTTGTAAAGGTATATGAAGTTTGTGTAAGCCTAGGCCTAAAGGTAATATCCAAACACAAAGAGGATTTTATCAAGTCAAGAGAGAATGGTGGTTGAGTAAGGTTTCAACTTAGACAATATCTTAATGAAAACACTTATAAAACACAATGTTAAGATGACTAAAGTGAACATGTATCAATATAACTTATAGGTGACGTACATTACCTTAATATTAGAAGAATAAGAGCATGTTTTCCAAGAAAAATGATCTTAATGAGTTTTTATATGGATTTATTAACTTTAGATTAAAATAAGGAGGTGAAACACAACACTCAAACATGAATGACAACCTAAAGTAATCTCATAACTTATCCTAAATGCACACCTACAGTCTGACTCAGTACATAGACCAACCTAGCCTAATGGAGAATGCAATTTGGTTGGTGGACAGAGATGTAAGGTGGATGATCATGTAATAATTCAATATTAAAGTGAGTATAACACATTTTCATGTTATTACCAGATACCAAGGAGATAGATCAAAGACTAGGTTTTGAACCTCATACTCAGCCAACTAAAACCCTACATACAATCATAAGCTTAAAAGCTAGTTTTAAAGAGTTTAGAGTGTTGATGGTTCTATAGATATGAAATGGATATGAAAATTGGTAAAAATAATCAAAATGAGTTGAGAGAGACATCCATGGTCTCAATTGGTCCATACTAATAGGGTATTTATCCTCTATTTTATCTCAGACAAGAGGCACTCTAGTAGCAATAGTATATATACATAGTATACGTGAATGGTGAGAAGATGAGATGGTAGAGTATTAATTAATATAATATGATTTTTAGAGTTGAAATAAATATGAATATAGGTTAAAAATACCCTACACTCATTGGGAACCTTCATAAGTGACCATATGCTCAAAAACACAATCTTACAAACTAGGCCTAAAACTAAGTAATGAACCAACATGTGACTAAATTCATTCAAGTGTCCATATGATCTCACCAAAAAATGAGATATCCTTAAGGGGAGATTGAAGGACTGATAAGAATCATTGGTTTTTAGGGAACATCTTAAATTGGTCATTTTTGGCCTAAATTTCTCTCACGGGTACCCATAATGCCTAGTAGGAGCCCGAGAACCAACTTATTTCACTCATGTATGTATATAAAAGCTAGAAAATGCCTCAAGTAGTTATTAATAATTGAGGGGGTCCTATAATAAAACCCAATGGGATTGATTTGAAGGTTAAACATCTAACATTTATGAATCATTGTTAACAAGCCAAGTGACCCAAAAACCCTTATATGAACCCGATGAAGAAGATATGAATTTAGACACATATATAAGTGGTAATTTGTCTAGGAATATTATTTTAACTTATTTGTAACTCTCTCAAGATCCTTACCACCTAATTATTACATATTATTAGTTGTACAAACTAGCCTAATTCATTATTTTTTATAAGATTTGAGTTGAGTTGGAGGTCCAAAAAGGAATAGATAGGTAAAATTCATTATGATAGGTGTGTAGAGATGTATTGTAACTCCTAAAACTAAATTATCACCTTATTGATTCATTAATACCCCTCTACTATGTTGGTCATTGCAAGAAATTTTGGACAAACAATGAGAAAGAGGGTGACTGCCTAAGTGTGATTGTGAGAAGTGTGATATTGAATATTTTTATGTCTATTTGATAGTATAAAAGATAAATAAGTATTTAAAATGTGTCTAACACCCCTAAAATAAATTTCTTGGAGACCTACAGGTCACCCTAGTGACGAGTGTAAGGATTCAAGTCTAGAAGGCTTATGAGTGACCGCAAGAAGGAAACTGACAACTGACAAAGAGAGGTTCTTCAATTATGGAAAATATAAGGGATTTTACAATATTGTTTATAACCTCCCAAGTCAGATAATAGGTCTAAATGACTGCTACAATAGTTTTGGACTATCAACTAGATTCAGATTTGAGAAAAGTAGTTTAAAGAAGGACATGAAAGGTCTCTACGCTAACTTCAATAGAATGATTCATTTCTAATGGACACTTTTCCAAGAAAAATTCATGACCTATTTTATAATTAATTATATTTCATTGTAATTTTTTTCATATCTCAACACTTAGAGTTGTGACTATCCAACTTCTCTTCCTCTCTCTCCTCTCCTATAATCTATATATTCAAGCTATTTTAGCATTGTAAAGAATCCACAATTGGTATGGTGAAGCCTTATTGGTTTGACATCTTGATTTTTATTTTAATAAAGTTTTGAATTTGATTTTGTCTTTGCAACTCTTGTATAAGTGTGTCATGTAGATTATTTGGATGACAAGTGATGAATGTCTCCTCTTTGCTTCCATTTTGCTCTTGTATGCATTGTGTGAGTAGTAGCATCTCTTCTAACAGGTCTCATAAAGGGAATGTGTTTGCTAAGTGTGTTTTGAAGTGTGATGTACACTATAAATGTATAGGATCAAACCTATTTTTCACTCATGTATAGATATGCATAGCAATATCCCTCTATGTAGAAACACTTATGCTAGAAGAACATTGAGTTTAGGTAAGTTTTAGAAGTCTTCTTTCTTAATAAAAATGCAAGTATGTTTGTTGAGTTATCTTTAGTATACAACATTCATTAATATATGTTGATTTTATGTTTACTTATTCCATTGTAAACCCCAATAGTGATTATTCTAATGTAGTTTATGAGACTAAAATATAGATCAAGGGAGCTAGCCCTTTAAAATCTAGAGATCTATCTCTTGTAGTAGCTTGCCAATTTATATAGATAGTTCCATGTTACCCCAAATTTGAGAAGGCTTAATTGACTTCTCCAGGATGAAAATTTGGGATATAAAAATTACCATGAATTAAAATGTTTGACCATTAATACATAATATTACTTTATCTATTTTTAAAGGACTTATACCCATTTATTCAATATTTGTAAGTGATGTAGTGGCCTCAGCTAAAAGATCCAAGTTTGTAAATGTTAGTCAAAAGGAGTCAATTAGGTCATATTTTAGTCAATAAAAAGCCTTTTTATGATTCAATATAGCATGTATGGCTATGTTTAAATTATGTATGTTATTTTGGGGCACTTAGATAGGTGATGTCACTTGATGTATCTTTCCTTCTTAACTGTCTAGAGGGAAGCCTACAACTTTGGAGACAATCAATTTGAGTCTTGATATAAACACTTTACAACTTAGAAAACTATGTTTTTGAGTCAATACCTATTATAGACTAATAACATTATTAGGATAATGTCATTTGATGTAGATAATTCTTTTGTATGGGTTCAAGAATCCACTAAGACACTTGATAATACAAAATCTAAAGTCTATCTCAAGATTGTTATAGGACTGTCTAAGAATAATTAAGAATTTTGAATGATGTTTATTACTATTGCACTGATTATATTATATTATATTATATATATGTATATATATCAATTCTGGACCAATTCTACATTTTAGGTCTCTAGGCCTAATTGGTTCTTAGTATGTCAAATCATCTATTAGGTTCTTTATCCACCTAAAAATTTTACTAAAGATTTTTAAATGATAATAAAAATTTTCCAAGTCTAAAAACAAGATTATTTACTTCATCTATAGTAATTATCATACAAAATTATTCTTACCTGTCTTGACAAATCAATACCTAAAAGAAATGTTGTCACAATCCACATTTTATTCTTTAACATGGTCTCATTCATCAGAATAGAGATTGAAATAGTTTATAGACATGATATTTAACATTCCTACAAAAATAAAATTAAATCCTTTGGTTGAAATTAAATATACGAGTCTTTTAATGTCACTAAACCTCATTTTGGGGTTGTTCTGAGTTTTACAATCCAAGATCTTCTTACTGATTGTTCATACAATCTAAGGCTTATCCGATCAATTGAAAAATTGATGAATATTATAAGTCTCCTTAAAAAAATCTAAGTTTCATTTGTAATGTGTGCACACATTTTCATGTGATATAAGCGAGTAAGAAGACTATCCTCACACAAAAATAGGGGTATTATGAGTTTTAAGGAAATAAACTTCAATTTGATCTAAAAAATGTTCTAGTATTTGATGAATGACATTAATTTATGCATAATAGATATTAATAAAAAAGTTTTCAAACAAATATTATCCTTTACTGACAAGAATTTTACCAAAACACACTTACAGAACCTTATTTAGTAGAATGTAAACTATCAATAGTCTCTACAGTGCTATAATCTGGCCTTTTTATCCTTGTGAAGGGTCTTGTATGTCTCCAAAGTGTATGGATATATTATGGTATTTTTTTAGATGATTTTACAATCTTGGAATGCGCATATTTAGTTGACATTATTTCTTGAATTGTCCAATTTAAGTTAGTAAATGGCCTTTAAAAATAATATTCTATTACATTTTGCTTTATATTGTCCCATGAAGATGACTATGACTTCTACAATCCATCTAATACATATAATTACATTATTATACTAATAAAACACCCTTTATACTTGTTACAATATTTTTACAATACAAAATAGCCATACTTATAATGCATCATAAAGTTTTATTATGAATTAAACACTTCTTAGTATTTTATCAAATGTAATTTTATCATAACGTCTATGTGGGAACAAATAATAAGAATATAGTTATGTGAAAGAGATAGATACACTTGTTGTGTCTAGTTTAAATGAGAGATATACACTTGTTAAGTCTACTAGCATGTTGATAATGGTAATGAAATAGGCATGTTCACCTAAAAATGGTAGCTATAAGGGCATTGATGACCCTCCTTCATCCTCCTTACAGGCTTCTACATCATTCTTTAGCTTATAATAGCCTCTTTGAGATGAATCCTCTCTCTCTCTCTCTCTCTCTCTCTCTCTCTCTCTCTCTCTCTCTCTCTCTCTCTCTCTCTCTCTCTCTCTCTCTCTCTCTCTCTCTCTCTCTCTCTCTCTCTCTCTCTCTCTCTCTCTCTCACACACACACACACACACACACACACACACACACAAATACTCATGAGAACACACACACTCTCTCTCTCTATTAATGAATTAGCCTTTTATGCCATTCTAATCAACTCTTGAAGATCAAGTACAATCCTGTAGATAGGTGTAATGACTCATAGGAGCTTACACAAACCCATAACATTCATGATTGAATATCAACACCTAATTAAGAAGCCTAAACTAATTGATAAAATTTATATGAGTAGCTTAAAAAATGTTAAAATACCTTAGGGGTAGAAAACTACTATTCAAGAGCATGAAAATACTGATAATAAATGTTGTCAATGTTGAACTTCTAGCTAGATAACTCCATTTCTATTGCTTCTTAGTTTGAAATTAGAACTAGAAACACATATAGATAGGAGTATAACATTTAGGACCAGGTTATTGGCCTCCGATCATACCTGATTGACAAACCCATGACCCATTCCAAGCTCAAAAATTCCCTTCACAACACAAGAAAAATGCATATTTTTAGCCTAGCTTTAGACATGCATAAAATGAAACAATAAGTTGTATTTATGAACCATACAATACATTATATGTATGAGAAATACTGATAATTTCACCTTTAACAAAGTGATTATAAACTTATAGAGGAATGTGTGTCACAAGTTGTAGTAACAGGTCCTAAAATACAACTTTCAGCAATGAAGAGACAACTTCTTGAGCTTCAACTATGATTTATGCCTTTGGGACCCGTAGATGAAAATACATCACTCAAATTAGATAAATGTGGTAAAAATAAAATTAATTAAATGACCATGATGTCCAACTCCACTTTTAATCACATTTTTAGTACTGTTTAGGAGCATAAAAACACTGATAATAAATATTGTCAAAATTGAAGCTCTAGTTGTAGAACTCTAGTTTTAATGATTATTTGCTAAAAATTAGTACTACCAACACATACATAAGATCATAAAATTTCCAATACCATGTTATTGGCCTCCCATCATACCTTATTGATAAACCCACCACCCATTCTAGGCTCAAGAATGCCCTTTCCAACACAAGTAAAATGTAGATTTTTAGCCTAACTTTAGATATGTGTAAAATAAAAATAGTAAGTCATATGGATGAACAATAAGATCACTCATATTCATTTGAAATATATATAGTTACACATTGAATCAAGTGAGTATAAAATTATAGATCGATGTGTGGCATAATTTGTAGTAATGGGTCCTGAAATTTATCTTTTTGGTAGTGAAGAGACAACTTCTTGAGCTCCAACTAGAATTTCTACCTTTAGGACCCTCATGTAAAAATAAATCACTATAAAAATTTAAATATGGTTATTTTATATGATATCCAAATTCCATGATGTTTAATTCCACTTGTAATCACATTTTTAGTACTGCTCAGAAGCGTAAAAACACTAACAACAAAAGTTGTCAAAGTTGAAGCTCTAGTTCTATAACTCTGTTTATATTGATTCTTGGCTAAAACATAGAAATTATAACCCATATGGAGGTGTGGATAATTTTGAGCACTATTTTTTTGGCCTCCTATAATTATTATTTAACAAACCCACCAACCATTGTGGGTTTAAGAATGTCCTTCCAAACACAAGAAAAATGTAAATTTTTAGGCTAACTTCAGACACACATAAAGAATAGTAAGTTGTATGGATGAACCATAAGATCCATCCTATGAATTTTAAATACCTATAATTTCACCCTAGATCAATTGAGTATAAACTTAGATATCAATGCGTGACATAAGTTGTAGTAATGAGTCCTAAAATTCAACTTTTTGGTAGTGAAGAGACAACTTCTTGAACACTAACATGCATTTCTACCTCTAAGACCCCCAGGTGTCACTGTATCATTATAAAAAAAATAAATATGGGAAAATTACATGTGATCCAATGATAATGACACCTAATTCCACCTATAAACACATTTTTAGTATTGTATAGGATCACAAAAATACTGACAATAAATGTTGTCAAAGTTAAAGCTCCAATTGTAGAACTCTATTTCCAATGTTTACTAGTTGAAAATTAGAAAAACCGACATGTTTAAAAGGGTATATAAAATATATAAATATTTTCTCAAGATCCCATCATGCACGTTATACAAACCCACAACCCATTTTGGGCTCAAAAATGCCCTTCCCAACATAAGAAAAATACATATATTTAGCCTAACTTCAAACATGCATAAAATTAAAATAGTAAGTCATATGGATGAAACAAAATAACCATCATGTTAATTTTAAATAAATATAAATTCAACATACATAAATTAATTAAAAACTTAGAGATCAATGCATGACATGAGTTGCAATAATGGGTCCTAAAATACAACTTTTTGGCAATGAAGAAACAACTTCTTGAGCTCTAACTGGTATTTCTACTTTTGAGAACCCCAAGTGAAAATATATCCATATAAACATATTAATATGTTAAAATTACATGTGATATAATATCCATGATTTCCATTTCCACTTGTAAGCACATTTTTAATACTGTTTATGAGTCTAGAAACATTGACAACAAATGTTGTCAAAGTTGAAGCCCTAGTTGTAGAACTCCAACATCATGCTTCTTATCTGAGAACTAGTGTTTCCAAATTTTTTATATATCATAAGAGATATATAAAATATATTACCAAGTTTTTAACCTCCCATAATTCTTGGTTGACAAACCCACCACTCATTTTGGGCTCAATAACACCGTTCCCAATGCAAAAAAGTGCAAATTTTTAGTCTAACTTCAAATATGCATAAAATTAAGATCATAATTCATATAGACAAACCATAAGATCCCTTGTATTGATTTGAAATAAATATAATTTAAAATTATAAAAATATATTATAAACTTATAGATCAATGCATGACACAATTTTCAATAATGGGTCCTTAAATGCTGCTTTTTGGCAGTGAAGAGATAACTTCTTGAGCTCAAACTGACATTTCTGCCTCCAAGACCCACATGTTCTGATCATCACTCTAAACACATAAAAATTGAAAAAATTAAATATTATCCAATGACCATGATGTCAAATTCAACTTGTAAGCACATTTTTAAAACTGTTTAGGAGCACAGAAACACTAACGACACATGTTGTCATTGTTGAAGCTCTAATCACAAAACTCCATTCCTGGTGCTTCTTGGCTAAAAAGTAGTGATGCCAACATGTATATATGGGAATATAAAATCCATAAATATTTTATTTTCCTCCCATAATGTCTGATCAATAAACACACCACCCATTTCAGGCTCAAGAACTCCTTTCCCAACACAAGAAAAATGTAGATTTTTAGCCTAACATCAGACATGTGTAAAACAAAAACAATAAGTTGTATGGATGAACCATAAGATGCATAATGTGCATGTAAATAAATATGATTTAACTCCATATAAATTTATTAAAAAACTATAGATCAATTCATTTCATAAGTTTTAATAATGGGCCCTTAAATGTAACTTTTTGGCAATTAAGAGAGAACTTGAGGTCCAACTGGTATTTTTATCTTTGGGACCCCCAGGTACAAATCCATCACTCTAAAAACATCCATATGGATTTATTACACATTATATGATGAATGTGATGTCTAATTACACATGAAATCACATTTTTAATAGTATTTAAAAATGCAAAAACACTGATAACAAATATTGTCAAAATTGAAGCTCTAGTTATAAAAATGCATTTCTAGTGCTTCTTGGCTGAAAAATGGCACTGCCAATATGTATATGTAGTTGGATAACCTCTAGGACTAGGTTCTTGGCCTCACATCACACATGGTTGATAAACCCACCACCCATTTCGAGGTCAAGAACACCCTTCTCAATAATAAGAAAATGCATTTTTTAACATAGCTTTAGACATTCCTAAAAAAAGTCATATAGATGAACCATAAGATCCCTAATATTCATGTAAAATTATTATAATTAGACCCTAAATTGAGTGAGTATACAATTATATAATAACACATGGTAAATTTGTAGTAACGGGTCCTAAAATGTAACATTTTAGTAGTGAAGAGACAACTTCTTGAGCTCCAAATGGCATTTATACTTCCAAGACCTCAACATGTAAATCCATCACTCTGAACACATCCATATCAAAAAATAACACTTTTTATCATTACCATGACCTCTAAGTCCACCTGTAAGCACATTTTCACTAATTTATAAGATTGTAGAAACACTAACAATAAATGTTGTCAAAGTTGAAGCTACAATTACAAAACTCTATCTCCATTTATTCTTTTTTAAAAAATGTCTCTAAAAACACATCTAGAGGGGTAGATAAAATTAAGAACCAAGTTATTAGCCTCCCATCATGTCCAGTCAACAAACCCACCACCCATTCAGGCTTATTTCTTTTCCTTAATCTTAAGACATGATATTTTAGTCACTAAAAGTGGCCTAAATTGAAAACAACCTATCCAAATTGGTTGAAATTTTATAGATACATTTTTCATAACCCCCTCTATTCATTCCAATTTCCATAATCCTTTTAATACCTTTTGAAATATATAACATGAATGATTATATCGTTAACGGGTGTAAAAGTCAAAAAATTGAGGGTTTTGGAATCAAAAAATTTATATATCTCCCTAAGTAGTTGATGGGAGTCATTTTCATACCATCATTTAACCAATCTATTTTTGTGTCATTTATTTCTAGGGATAATTTTTGAGGATATATTCAACAAGGTTTTAATTAGTTTTAGCTAATAGTGTTGGTTGGGGGGTTTTTGGAGTTGATTTATCTTAAGTTCTTACTTCCTAGAGTTTTAACTAAATGCTTGTAATAAACACAGTTTCTCAAACATTAAACACACCAAACTAAATGAAATTCTTTGAAATAAACCACATAATGATTTTGAAAATTAAATAAACTAAAATCAGATATCAAATCCACATGTAATTTAAGTTGAAAAATTAAGATTACTAAAATTGAATAAATGATAAATGCTTATTTGAATCACAAGGTACATGTATACATTAATAGTCTATTTGTCTTACATGTTATTAATCCAATCCCACAAAGTATTTATATTAATTCTAATAATAAATAAATAAGAAACAAATTATACATACCAAAAGTAAACACATCTTGTATCCTGGGGGAATGGGCCCTTGCTCACCCTTGGATTCAACGTCAAAACAATTAATTCCTTACAAATCTATCTTGACTAACACATAGAAATGAAAGATTATTCTTTGCCACAAAATATTATTGTATTCAAAATGACAATTCTTACAATGTTTTCCCCCTTTTTAGATTTAACATGGATCTACCTTTTAATGGATATAAAAGAAACTATTTATCCTAAATACTAGGTAACAACTTAACTAACTAAAATAAGAAGATATTAATATAGTCCATAATTTATATGGCCAAAATAGAGAAGAGCATTAAAAAACGATCCACAAGTGGTTGGGAATATCCTTGTGGGATTTTCAACTTCTTATTCTAATCATATATGGTTACTAAATCTTATATACAATGTATTCATATCATCTTATCTAAAGTTACAACCTATATCTACTAACTTCTATAAATGGAAAGGTACACATAAATAAAAGTCTATATTTACACATATGTAAAATTAGAAAGTATCTAGAGGAGTCCTAGATAATCATGGAATAGCTGAAGGAACTTATAGAATGCCTTGAAATATGTTGTGTATGAGTCCGTTGTGTACTATGGAAGTCTATAGTGCGACTATCAAAATCTGTATCTTGACTATCATAATTCGTAGTTGTCTATCAAGGTCTATAAAATGCCTAACAAAGTTTAGAGCTCTACTCAAATGATTAGTTCATGATCAAGGTACTTCTTTGTCTTCATGAGATCATATCAAAACTCTTATTTAGATGTTATAATACCTATACATATAAAAAATGTAGGAGTAAACATGCAAATGGTTAGAACATTATGTAAAGAATGCCCACTCAAACTCACATAAGATTAAAGAGATAAAATCATTCATATTTTACCCTATGCAATTTATAATACCTAATACAACATGCAATTCTCAACTCAAATGGCATATTAATGGTTATAAAGGATGATATATCATGGTTATAATGAGTCATGCTGTGGACTCATCATTTCCCTCACACCTTACCTTTTGCAAGTCTCATTAAAAACTATCTTCTCCTGTCTTCATAAGTATGGCTTCTCTACTCCAATCTAAGGATGAGATCATATATGGAGTATAAATATTTTAATATTTTCTCATGAGGAGGAGTGAATCTCATATCCCTATTAACAAAGTGAAGTGAAAGAGTAAATTATTCCTCAGACTATGGCTCTATGTTCTATCATGGAGATATGAGAGAAAGCAATAGAGGTGATATGAATCTCATTGTAATCCAAAAAATTTATCCACCTTCTTGAAGTACATTAGTAATGATCTAAGTGATTTCCTAAACTCTCTTAAGGGTCCATCTTACATTAATAGGAGAGACAACTTTTCTCCTTTTTAAAAGGACTCTCAATAGATTCTAACATTGACTACAAGTAGATACAACTTGATCAAATATATGTTGAACAAAAAATTCAAAATTTATAATACCATCATGTAGAACATGAATATATTGATTATGGATTTTAGAATGTTTAAAATAGAATTTTTTGAATTTTTCTAGTATTTAGCATACATTACCAAACTAAGGTTTGATGTAGAGTCCAACTTCTATTGTAGTATTCACATGATCATTGAATCTATCCTACCAAGTTATTTGATTTATGTACTTGGAGAGAAGGGATATTAGTTATAACTCACTAATAAATAGGTTAACTAATAAATCATCATTGTTTCCCAAAGTAATATCACATAGGTAGAATTCACATAGTAAATCTTGTCTATTAGGAGTATCTTTATGATAAACTATCAATAACTCTTCACTTGCATTAATTTCATGTATAAATACACAATATATTTGTAGTAACTACCATCTACAAAAAATTTAATTCAAGAACAAACTATAAGAGGAAGATGGACTCCTACAAGCTGAAAGTTTTTCACCAAGTTGCCACGTATACTATATAGTTTGTCTGGCTTGTTCTTCTTGTTGTTGTGCTTTAACAAGGTCTTCTTGTAAATTTTGTTTCTCATTATTGAGATTTTTTTTTTCCTTAAAATTATCCAAGCTCAAAATAATTTTGTTCCCAATGACTTTTGACATTAGGGTAGGACATAATGGTTTGAAAACCTTGTTCAACCATAGGTTTGAAAAGCACAATATAAGAGCTGGAGGATAATTGTGATTTCAATGTTATATTATCCTATATATATTTAAGAAAATTTATTCTCAAGGACACATTTATTCTTCAAATTTATTGGTATAAGTCCATAGATCCAAAATTCATTCTCAGATTCATCCAAATTTTTATGCAAAGATGTTATCTATTCACCCTTCTCAAAAGACTAAGTTTGAATGTTCTCTATATTTTGTAAAAAAAGAGAAATAAAAAAGTCCTTATATTGAACTAAAGATATTAGATGACTAATGTTATTTTCATTCTCTTTGACTATAGCCTGTAGTTGGGACATTGCTAGGGCATGATGTATTTCTACATCTTTTATCTCTTTTGATTCCTGGGCTTCTTCATCAATCATGGAGATTTAATTTTATCAATAGATGGTTGTGTTGAGGTAATAAAAAGAGAAAATTTTGCAAAAAAATCTTGTGGAAAAGGAGTATTCACTTCATATTTATCATGTGCTATATTGGAAATGGATTACTTTTTTAGATTATCAGGGATTTCTACAACAATTATTTCATCATCATTAACAAGTAATATCAACATTCTTCTTTTCTTCTGAGTGATAGGAAGAGTTTATTCATGTGAGGCCTATTTAGGTGATGAATTTTGATTAGGTTCTGTATTTGGCTCATCCTTAATGATTTGAATGGGTTCCTATTTAGAAGTAGGATTAGAATATGGATTAGGGTTTTTTGTTGAGGATTTAAGTCTTAATCTTCTTCTTGGATCTAGTGGTACAACCAAATTAAGGGGAATTATAGGACTAGGTGATGTAGCCCTAAAGGTTTGCCTTGTACTCCCTAATAATTTAGGATTAGACACTTTGGAGGAAGAGACCAATTTGGATCCCTAGATCTAGAAGTAGAAGGTTCTTTTGGTATTCTATTGACAATCTGTAGGTGTTTCTTCTTCTTTTTCTCACAAAAATATATCCATTATTCTATGCCATTTTCTTTATTAATAAAACAATGTTAGATTATCATCTAAATAAGTCTATGATGGTGGATAGAGGATGGATTAAAAGGATATATCATGACCATTAATTGTATAGACTCTAACAAAAATGAAGGTAAGTTGACTCTATGTTGGGGGTATTTCAAGGCATACCTCAAATGAATCAACATCCTCATTATAACACAACTCAAAACACTACATTGCCCATCACAAGTGAGATATCTGATGAGCCAAAAAGATACAGACCTCCATGGTTCTAGTAAGGTGTCTCTACTAATGGATTTAATCTTTCTATTGGCATCTTGAACACACTTTAGCACTGGTTATCCTTTGTTATGGAAAATGGAGATGAGGTCATTAAAAGAATATCTTCTTGTGATCCTAACTCCTTCAACTAGAATCCCAAAAAAATCACTAATGACCTGGCTGGAGAATGGAATTATTACACCTATGATAGTATAGAAATCATTATTCAAGTGGAGAATAAATTTCATGACTATGGTTCATCAAACCCTTAAAATTTGATAATAAACTCAAGCCACATTGCAAATTCAAACACATGATTTACTTTCACATCTCTCAAGAGTCCTTCTACAAATTTGGGCTTAGATTCCTTTTTCTATCCCATTATAAAATTTTCAAGTTTTATAAATCACATTATTTTTTAGCTTTGATTAGGAAGGAAAATGTCACTTTTTGGGTTCTATTAATGGATTGTGGTATCAACAGTACCTCTTTTTGTCTTAGTAATATGGATGAAACTCAAAGCTCTCCAAGCATGTGAGGTGATGATGGAAATGTAAAATTATCATGTCATTAAATAATAATGATTAATCATTATTACCTTTTTATCCATTTTTAATTATCATGCCACTAATCCTTTTATCAATTGCTTGTCCACATGAGTTATGATGTGATTACAATGATAAGGTCATCATTGAAGTGCATTTTACTTGATAGGACAAAGTCTGTAGCTTTTATTCAAGTATCAAAAGCTAAATTTTTGAAAATATTTCCTTCTAACATAGGGATATCTTAGTAGTAGGTAGACTTAGAAACTTAAAATCTAATCCTTAGTAAAATAATAAATACTATACCTCTAAAACTCATGATTTTGTCCTTGATTTTCCTTTTTTACCTATTCTAACAGAACGAAATTGCATGAATTAGTTTGAGCAATGGTAAAAAATAAGAGAAGATCAATGTTTATTGCTTTGGGATCAAGGAAATCAATCATAGATGATGATTAATCCTAAATTTTTGAACTCAATTTTTTGATTTTTTTAGCTTTTTCCCCTTGACTAGCCATTTACTAGTTTTTTGGTCAAGGCTCATTTTCAAGTACATGATCAGTGAACAAGTTATTTTTTTGGTGATGACTATCAAAAACACCCATAAGAATTTTTATTGGTCAAAATTATTAAGTTTTTACTTTTAATTTTTACCTTTTTCGATAAGAGGTAAACTCCCTTCCTTTATTAAGACCATCTTATCTTCAAGGATTAGTTGTCATGGAAGCTTTGAGTTCTTCCATGAGGCCAAACTCATTTTGTACAACTTCAACCTATGTCCATTGACTAGGAGTGTCTTCTAATTACCATCTATTGTAAAAAAATTTACTGAGCCATTATCAAAAATATTTTATCTGAAATGGTCCTAATCATCTAGTTCTTAATTTGCCTTTGAAGTAATGGTACTTATAATCATACAAAAGTGCCCAATATCTTTATTTAAATTATTTTTATTTAATGTGTAAATAATGCAATTATTTCCCTTGGTACTGCATCATCTCTGTTTGCTGTAAAAGCTTCTATTCTCATTTCACCTAGCTCGTTTAATTATAAAATTATCACTCTCTTTGTGCTTCATCCAAGTCAATAACTACTTCTAGTGCGGTCCTTAAAATTTGCATCTTAAATTCATTTGAAATAAGAGGTTTCTTACCAAATACCAATTCATATGATAAGAAAATAGTAGTGGTATTCCACATTGGGTTGTATGTCCATACAACATATGGAAATTTGGCTGCCAAAATTTTCCTCTTGTTATAGACTATCTTTGTAATAATATTATCTAATTCTCTATTGGTAATTTATACCAATCCATTTACATGTGGGTTGTATGGAGAAGAATTCCTATGATTAACTCAGTAGATTTTTGTGAATGGTTGAATCATTTTGGACATGAACTAAGGTCCTCGATCAGACACTAACTCTCTAGGTGCTCCAAACCTTTGCATGATCATGGAGTATAAAACATCTGCTATTGCCTCTTCTCTTGAAAATGGAAGAGATTTTACTTCAACCCATTTGGAAATATAATTTGTACATACCAAAAAATACTCCTTTTCTTGAGAAGGTGGATCTATGGGCCCAAAAAGGTCCATCTCCCACTTTTCAAAGGGTTCCAAAACTAGTTAAGGATAGAGGGGCATTTCAGAAGATAATGTGGGTTTACCCATTCTTTGTCATGGATCACATTCCTAGATATACCTCTTTGGATACTTATGAAGAGTTGGATATTAGTAGCCATCTCTAAGGATCTTGTGCACTATCCTCTTAACTGAGTAGTGTCCTCCACGAGGTTCATCATGGCACACAAAATTCATGTCATAAATTTCATTATCTTTCACATACCTATGTAAAACATGATTAGGTCCATATTTAAACAATATACCATTAATCCATTTAAAATAAGAAATTGATTTAATCAAAACCTTATTTTCTTTCCTTGTTAATTAAAAATTAAACTTCCATGTAGCTAAAGTGATTGTGCTACAATAGTAAATAGTTGCTCATTTGGGAAATTGTCTTCTATAGGTTCTTCTTCATTTGCTTTGTTAAATATAGAAACAAAATCATAAACCACATTGAAATTAATAGGTTTATTAATGATTTTTATGTCAATTTCCTATAAAATTAATAACCATCATATAATATTTACTTCTACCACTAGTTTTTTCATCAGATATCTAATAGTTTTATGATCAATATATACAAATATTTTGTAACTAGTGATATAGTGTCTAAACTTTTTTATGTCATAAATTACAATAAGGAATTATTTTTGAGTGGTTGTGTAGTTTCTCTTAGTAGGAGTCAAGTTCTTGCTAATGTAATATATGCCATATGTATGTCCTTCATATTTTTATCATAAAATAAACCCCATAGATGATTATATGCATCATGGTAAATATGGAAGGGTTGTGACCAATTAGTTCCTTTTAGGATTGGGGTAGAGCTCATTTTCTCCTTAATAGTCTCAAAGGATTGTTGGCAATCTAGAATCCAAACAAACTCACTTTCTTTTGTCATAAAAATAAACATTGGAGGATCAATTTTGTTGAATCTTCTATAAACCTTATGTAATAGCTTTATTGGCCAAATAATCTTTTGATATTAGTCTAGTTTTGATGGGTAGGATAGTTTCAAATGACTTTAATTTTCTTTGGATCTCCCTGGATTCCTTTTGTAGAAATATGATGTCCTAAAACTATTCCTTTGTCTACAATGATCAGACATTTTTCATAACTCAAGGATAGATGGTGTTCATCAAATATTTTTAGTACTTTTCTTAGATTATTCATACTTTCATGAAAGGATTCTCTATGAATATTAAAATCATCCATGTATATTTCCACATAATCATTGGTTAAATCTGAAAATATGACAAAGATTGCTCATTAGAACATAGCAAGTGCATTGCATAATCCAAAGGGAAATACCCTATATGCAAATGTTCCCCTTGGAGAAGTGAATGTTTTTTTCCTAATATTTAGGTGCCACTTGTATTTTATTTTACCCA
Organism: Torreya grandis; assembly: GCA_037957365.1. Classification (NCBI taxonomy): domain Eukaryota; kingdom Viridiplantae; phylum Streptophyta; class Pinopsida; order Cupressales; family Taxaceae; genus Torreya; species Torreya grandis. Next base: position 47,839 of record JARHVA010005291.1, on the reverse strand, counting down.
CTAAAACCATCCAAGAAAGAGAAGAATCTTTTCCCTACTAGGTTATCAAATACATGGTCAATAAAGGGTAAAGGAAAATAATCTTTCATTATTGATTTGTTAAGTTACCTATAATATATGCATAATCTACATTTACCATTTTTATTAGCAACAATAACCAAATGAGAGACCCATTAGATATCAATAATATGATAAATGAATCTTACTTCTAGCAACTTTTCTATCTCAATTTTCATAATGTCTCTTAAGGTAGGATTAATTCTTCTTTGAGGTTGCCTGACTAGTTTAATGTTATATATGTAGATATTGTGGGTGCATACACTTATATTCATTCCCTTCATGTATTGATATCCCCAAGAAAAATATTTAGTATGTTCTTGAATTACATTTGAGACCTTTACTTACTAATCATCTATCAACCAACTATTTATGTTAAGTAACTTCCCTAGTGCTACTATTATTTTATTAATAATTAGATGAGAAGAATCTAATTTTTGAATTCACTCATTAAAGAGTTGAGAGGTTAGGGATGTGGAAAAAACATATGGAATGTGATATCATCTTTGAAAAATTTATCTCCTAGATAAATCATTCCAGTTAGAGGATAATGAAAAGCTATCAAAAAATATTTTGACCTTCATGTGCCCATTAAAAAACACTGTGTTAGATGTCTTTATGGTCATACATAATGCTATAAGAGCTGGGAAAGGATGGATGTTCATAAGGATATGAAGTGATTTCATGTTAGGATCCTTTGTCAAAGTCTATAGCTAGACTAACAAAGTTTATAGCTGGACTGATAAGTTTTGTAACTACACTGATAAGTTTCATAACATTTTTTGATACTTATTGTTAACTCATCCTATATTTCTTAAAAATCATAAGCAATTGTTACCATAGATAGAGAGGAGATACTATCACATTTTTCTTCAAGTTTATCTACCCATAACTATTTTATAAGATTGATTAATGGTTGTGCAGGTGGATATAAAGAAATGCACTTTGCTTTATGACCATTGGAGATGGTCATATATCCTAATCTATAATCAATCATAGCTATCATTGTTGCTAACCAAGACCTTTATAGGATCAATGGGTATCTAATTTGTTTATTTTTAGGTTGAATAATAATAAAATTAATGAGGTACTCTCATGACTCTATAGTTAATATTATATCCTCAATCACACCCTCTAGTTTAATAGTAAAATGATCTACTATTTATAAGATTTTAGTGGTGGATTTCATATATGTTAGACATTTTTCATGGTGTCATTAGTCATTACATTAATAATAGCTCCTAAGTCCACCAATACATATGGTATCTCTTTCTTTCCAATCATTATAGAAATGATTAAAGTCCGTAGGTCCCCATACTTGGGTAAACATAGATTACCTACTAATAAATTAGAAAGATTTCCATCTACTTATATAGTCTTAGGATATTATATTTTCCTTCTAAGTGTCTTAATATACAAAATTTTGATCACCTGATTGAGTTATGAAATGTCCCTAATGGCTTGAAATAATGAAATTTATATATTGAGTTTTCTATGTTCCTAAATCAATTCATATTCCATTTTGTGTTCCACTTCCTTCAATCATTCTAGAAAGGGAACAGGTTGAAGAGTTGTGGTGACTTAATCTACTTTTATAGATTTCTCTTCTAACTCTTCTTCTTTTACTAGTTGAATCTATTAACTTACTTTTTCATGAGGCATTTCTGTGATGATACTCTGAGGTTTTTGTAATGTTTTTCCTAACCTGAGATGTATTTATGCACATTTAATCACACCTACCCCTATTGTTTAACCTCATTAATTTACATAAACCTGACTATTGTTTAGATTTTTAGCTAGCTAGGTAGGTAGCTGAGGTTGGTTTACTTTATCTATAGTGGGTGCTTGAGTTCTTAGAGAAGACATCAATGCTTGTTTATATGAAAACCTTCTTTGTTTTTTATTATAGTTTGGTCCAAGGTTCCAATGTTGATTTATCCATAGTTGATGATGAGCTTTGGGTATCCAATTTTTTTGAATAGGTTTGGGTATCATCTATGGTTATGAAATCTATTCCTAGTTGTCCCACTAAGGTGGTGCTGCCCAAACTTGTGGACATGCATGCCATTATGTAAAAATAATCCTCGAGCCAAACTACCATGGTTGATTTTATAGGAAGGCATTTCCTTGCCTTTGTATATAGTTTACTTCTCTATGGTCTATATATTTTTTTGATCTAGTTATTAAGATTAGGAAGGTGAATACAATTTATCGTATCATGATCCTAAGCATCACGTATTTCACATATATCTATTTTGTATAGAGGAAAATATATGAGTCTATGCTTTAATTTACACTTTGGGTAATAGATTTCTAGTGGTTCAGTGTTAGGTTTATATTTATATTGAAATCCATCTAATGTTGTGTTCAATTGAGCTAGTATATCTATTTTCTAATTTCATAGTTCCTCTATGACTTATCTTACATCACTAGATTTACCTAGTTTACCTCTCCTACTGCTAGGTTTTAACCTAGGGTAGCTGGCACATAATTATGTAATCTCTTGTAAGTCTAGTTGGGTAATATATCTCTTTTCCATGAGATTTAAAGAATACCTAGATGAATAATCTAATCCTTTAAGGAAAATAAATTTGATCACTGTCTCAAATAGTTCATATCTACACCTATTGTGCCTAAAAGCAAACTGGTCTAGATAATCTTCAAGTTTCTTATCTTCATTATATTTTATCTTAAAGTATTCTTATTTTCTATCCTTGAACCTATAGTAAGATTGGTATTTATCTAGGAATACTATTTCAATTTCTCTCCAAGTGCTTATAGAGTTTCTTGCTAGCCCCATAAACCACCTCATTGATCCTTTCTTAAAAGTAGAGGCAAAGAGTTTCATCTTTTGATTATATAAAGTATAATCATATGTTTGGTAGATAAATTTAAAATCAAAAAGGAATTGGTCTAGTTATTTAGTGGATATACCTCAAATGGTAGGTAGATTGGATATGGAAATGGTTTCCATTATTTTTTGATCATCATTATCAAAGATGATGGGAAAAGAGAAAATCCTCTCAGGAGGATTCCTATGAGGGTTTTATACATGAACTATATATTCTCCCATTTTAAATAGAGTTCTATTGAGAGGAGGAGATCCTTCAAGGTCTTCTAGCTATTCACTATCTAAAAGTTTAACTTTTGCAGAAGAACATTACTCTAGGTCCTGGGCTGTACTTTCAAAAGTCTTAATTATTTATTTCTTATAGCTTTCTATCTTTTTTGAATATACCTTTATTCTCTCTCCTAAAGATGAATATATGTTGAAAAAAATCTTCCTTGTGAATCCCTTTGCCTACTCATATAATTAAATTTAACAAGAAAGTAATTTATTATATTTTTGATTTTTTCTGTTGGCTTAGGAGTTTACCTTACTAACACTTTATAAGAAATCTATGGAAACGATGCCAAAAATTATGGGATTCATTATCATCGGTTCATTTTAAAAATATATGTTAGTGTCATTTATTACAATGGTCAATGTCTAAGGCTGTCTATAGTACGTTATTTATTAGGTTTAACTAATAGTGTTGGTTAACAATTTTTTTAGAGTTGATCTATCTTAATTTCTTACTTCCTACAGTCTTAAATAAATGCTTGAAAGAAACACACTTGCTTAAAAAATAAACAAACCAAAATGAATGAAATGTTTTGAATAAACTACATAATTTTATTGAAAACTAAACACACTGAAATCAAATATGAAATCCACACCTATGCTAAGTTATAGAATTAAGATTATGTAAATTGAAGAAATGATAAATGCATTTTCGAATCACAAGATACACACATACATTTATAGTCAATTTAACCTACAGTTTATCAATCCAATCACACAAATAATTTATATTAATTCTAATTACAAGTAAATAAGAAATAAATTATAAATACCAAAAGTACACACATCATATTCCCTTGGGGAGTGGGCCCTTTCTCCCCCTTGGATTCAAGGTTAAAAAAATTTAGTCCTTCGAAAGCTATCTTGACTAACGCATAGAAATGAAAGATTATTCTTTCCCATAAAATATTCTTGTATTCAAAATGATAATTCTTACAATGTTTTCACCCTTTGTAGATCGAGCAGGAATCTACCTTTTATTGGATACAAATGAAAATAACTATCTTAAATACTAGGCAATAACTTAACTAACTAAAACAAGAGGATATTCATATAGATTGGTTTGTATGGCCAAAATAAAAAATAATATTAAAAAAATATCCACACATGGTTTACAAGATCCTCATGGTATTTTCAGCTATTTCTTCTAACCATGTCTAGTTACCAAATATTATATACAATTTATTCCTAGCATCTTATCTAAAGTTACAACCTATATCTACTAGCCTCTATAAATGGAAATTCACACATAAATAGAAGTATATATATAGACATATGTAAAAATAAAAATTATTTAGAGGATTCCTAGATCATCATCGAATAACTTAAGTAAATTTTGGAATTCCTTGGAACATGTTATGGACAAGTCCATAGCATACTGTAGAAGTCCTTAGTGTAACTATCAAAATCTGTAGCTTAAATGTCATAATCCATAGCTGTCTATCAAGCTCTATAGAACACCTAATAAAGTCTAGAGATCCACTTGAATTGTTAGTTTGTCATCAAGGCACTTCCCTGTCTTCATGAGATCATATCAAAACTCTTATTTAGATGTTATAATACCTATACATATTAGAAATGGAGGACTAAATATGCAAACAGTTAGAACATTATGTAAATTATTATCACTCAAACTCACATAAGCTTAAATAGATAAAAGTGTTCATATTATACCTTAGTATAGTTATAATCCCTAAGTTTACATTCAATGCTTAACTCAAATGGCATATTAATGGTTGTGAAGGATTATATATCATGGTTATAATGAGTCATAGTGTGGACTCATCAGTGTTACCTCAAACATGAATTGAAACCTTGTTCTGACCTAGTAAATGATTATTTTAAAATATATATGTTATTTTGATATTTGTGATATTTTATCAATAATATTATAAGTGATCATATGCAATCAAACTTGTGACCAAACAACCAAAATAGGGGTTTAGAAGACTAAAATTATGATATCTCCCAAACGATTGAGAGATGGAGACTATGAATTTATAGGTACCTTTGGGATGTTGTATATAACATGCCTAAGGTGATTAAATAATATTGGTATTCAAATATAATTACTAATTACCCAAAATCAACCTAAAACATAATTTTTATTAGGCAAATTTCTGTATTTTTTAAGAACTAACCATAAGAAAAAACATAAATTGTTCAAACCATCTGATTAATGATTTACTAAGGGTCATATGGAGTTGATAGAAGTTGTGTCATGATTTTAGGTTGATTAGAGAAAGAGATAAATTTTGATTTCAATTTTTTGGACCTAAATAATAAGGCTAGAAGATTAGTGTTTTCAAAGTGCAAGTTTAAATCAAGTATCTTAAGTGAAGGGTAAAACCTTGTGTGATAGGTTTGGAGTGTCAAGGGGAACAAATAAACATTGAAATAATAATTAAAGAATCTATTTTTATGAAAATATGTCATGCAAGTAGGAAAGTTACATTAGTAAGCTTATCTTAGCTTCAAGAATATGAAATTCTTTACTAACAATGCCAGCTAAGTGAAGGTGGAAGATTATTCAAAACCACTAACCTACAAAAAATTGTTAGTAAGTAATTAAAAATTAAATTTATGAATGTACTACATAAAAAATAAAATAAAATTATTATAATTTATTACATATACATTTTATAATTCAACATAAGATCACATTTCAATCCAATGAACTACTAGGATCTGCTCTAATCTTGATAGTATCAAAAATAGATTTAGTGTTTGAATCATGAAATTTACATAGATTCATATTTAATGGCCTCCAATAATATTTTTTGAATTTAATATTCATAATGAGAACCAAATTTGAATAATGTATTATCTTCTTGTGCATTTCAAAGTCTTCAAAAAACCATACATCTAAATTTTGATAGGATATAATCAAAGACAAGTTTCAGTGACTACCATAGAACCAATAGGATGGTCAATGTTTTGTCCATCTATTCCTAGGAAATTAAATTTATTATTTATATCTACACACTAAAATAAATATTAATTTGGTTCCTCTTCATTATCCTCATCTAAAATAACTACAAAAACATGACCTCTATCACAAAATACATTTTTCAATGACACTATTAAGATAGATATTGATAATAAATAGTACACAATGAATAATCTTATAGATGACTACATTGGATCAAAAACATGATTAATGTCATGTGATGATGTCAGATCTTTGAGTTATAATACTGGTGAAACCTGATATGTGATGATTGGAGTTATAGGATTTGCAACTCTAGTCATCCAACCACTCTTGTGACTCCCACTCATTATAAATAGATTCCATGCATGAAAAATAGAAACATGCCAAATGTCTCATATGAATAATCTAATAACCTAATTTTGAGTTATGAAATGAATGGATCTCACTTGAACCCATTAAAATCATACAATTCTCATAGTTTGCCAAGTGTTCTTCCTTCTTTAACCAAAAATGTCTATGAATAGTAGAATTTTCTTGAGCATCATAGAACATGTTCTCATTACACCATTGAACCATAGTTTTTTCATCATTCAAATTAGTAGCCTCTTTAACTTTTAAATCCTTTCGTATAATGGCTCTTTTAACACATGATCCAACACCATCATGTTACCATTTTTTCTGGTTAGCCTTAGTAAAACTCAAAATATGTCATACACTAGTGGCAATGTGAATCCTACTAAAACCAATAAAAGATCTATGTATTCTTTAATTATGATGTGAAATTATCTTACCAAATGTAACTCTAATTGAAATGAATGTTCCTATCAATCAATTATCTATATAACTTTTAAAACAACCTTACATGTACTTTGTACAATGTGATCAGTCATCACTAATATAGAAATGGTACTCTCTTGATATTTTTGATCTTGCTCTGTATTATCAAGTACATCCATGAATGTTATATACATGAATATGGTAGATTTTAATGAATTTTAATACTATGATTGAGCTTCTATTTGTTGTTTGAATGTGCAATTTTCAAAAAAGTTAACTATTGAAATAATTGAATCAAGTGGGAATGTGTCCTTGCTTATATTTAAATATTAATTCAACCATATATAAATATTTGTGTGCCTTCCATAATCATAAACAATTATCTCCCTAAAATTTTCCCTAAATTATGAATCAGGTATGTATTTTGTAACAAGCTCACAACTTTTTTTATTATTTACCATCTTTTACTTTATACATCATAGATTTATATTTTCTCAGACCAACTAATTATTGTCTAATTGTACTTGTATGCTATTAATTGATATAAATATTTAAAATTTTCAATCCATCACAAATGTTTCAATTTCCATGCAAATATGCTTTTTTATAAAAGAAGTATCCATCGAGTCTTTAAAAAAAATAGAATCTGATTGATTTTGGTAGAACTTCTATGCGACACTACTGTAAAATGTTGTTAGTATGAAAATTACAACAAATATGAAAAAAAAAATATTATAATGCATTGAAAACTCAACACATTGCCTACAAAAACAAATGGTGTGTGTGTGATTTTTTTTACATTAAAAGGTTTAACCATCTCAAAAAATATTTGACTAGTAGAAATTTATGGATGTTTTTCAAAAAACATAGAGTACAATTGTGTCTGAATGATATCAAAGAAATTTTTTGGATGAAATTCATGGTCACAATAACCCACCATTATTTTCACTACATCTCTTGAATTTGGTGAAACTCTTGTATTGTGTTTCGAAAATTGTGCAAGAAACTCTTTGAGAGCATCAACTATAGCCTTGTCCTTTCATGGATGTCTACCAGTGAATGACTAAAACAAATTGGTATTTAGTTTATTAAGCCTTTCATGTTTTCCAATTAATTTAATTAATGTTTTTATATTTATATCAAGTTCTTAGCTTGTTTTTGAAATCAATCATTTTGTACCTATTTGACCACTTACTACACAAGTTGTAATTATACACTAGGAAACATTATAATATTTATTATGTGATTATGGGCCTATAATATGATATGAATCATTTCTATTTTCTATAATTTCATTATTTTCATCATCCACGTTAGATGTTCTTAGTCCTAATGTGTACATTATAGGTCTCATCTTAATTAGTTTCATGAATGAAATAAATAATTGACATCTTTGACTATCATAATCCAATATATGAAAGAAACTAACCTAAATTTATTGATCCAATATTCTTTAATGGTGGTGAAAAAATTTTGTATGAATTGGTTTCAAAATATTTTCATCAACTTCAATTAATTATTCATTTTTTCTACGCAAAATTCTTGGAGGTGTTGTTGATATTGGATTGTTTTGAGAGGGTGTTTCAAAATCAATATTAATATCATTGTTTAGTGGTGGAATGGAATTTTATTCATTGTTTCTTTTTTTATTATATGTTTCCATGAAATTTTATTCATTGTTAATTTCATCATATTTTGTTACCATGAAATTTTCTTCATTGTTGGGGGTAAAACACCATGCATAGACTCATCATCAACCAAAAAAATAAAAAACTTTATATGTGAACTTACAAAATTATCTTATTAATTATCATCAATTTCATAATTATTTAATTCATTAGAATTAGTGGTTGTACTTTGTTTCAAATGAATTTCTTGCATTTGTTCCTTTTGTTTTTCTCTCAACTCTTCTAATTTCTCTCATGTTTTATTTTCGAACCTATTCCTCTTACTCGAACATCATCCATCACCCATTGTACATGATAGATTTTCAAATGTGGGTTCCAAACAAGTCTTTGAAAATCATTCAAAAAATATGTAAAAAGTACGTAGATAATGTTTGTGGTAACAAAATTCTTGACATGGGTGTAAAATAGTCATTAAAATATAAGTTATATCTATATAGTAAATAATGCTTACACATTATAATGTGTACACATTATTTACTCTATAGATTCTTCCTATATAACTATGCAATAATACTATCACAAAATGTATTTTCCTCTTCAATTAGCCCTTTAATTTGATTCATGGCTAGTTTAGGTTCAATTAGACCAAAATTATATTCAATCACTCCAAATTAGGTTCAATGTGCCCCTTGCTTGATGTCAATTGGTCCAAACTATATATAATTATTCCAAAATAGATTTAATTAGTTTAAATTAAATTCAATTATCCCAAATTATATTTTAAATTAGTCAAAATTACATTCAATTTAAGATAAAATTAGGGTTTAAGGAAAACACATGTCATGAAACGTGGGCTAACTTATCCCCTTTAATCACATAATAGACTCACATTTAGGTTCAATAGTTTAAAATTCACCATAATTACCTTTGTGTTTGCATTTGTTTTATAAAAGTATGTATCCAAGTCATTGGTGGTTAATTTTAGGCAATACCCTTCAAGGAAATCAAAATATTCCTATATAAACCTAAGGAGTAGGGGTCACAAATGAATTTATTTTCTTTTGAGAAACCAATAATAATATTTTTTTCTCATCATTATAGATGATCCATGACAAATCGAAGAAGTATTTAGGAAGACATTGAGTTGAAATTAAGTGAATGACACCTTTCTAATATCTAAAGGGACCTATCTACAACCTTGTAACATTTTTTTGGGTTGAGTCAAGATTCTTGGTCATTTGGTAACCTAATTGATAATTTGAAATTGTGAAAAACTTCTAGAGGCTATGTAAATCATTATTTTAAGTCTTTCATCTAGATATGGAAATTAGAATGAGTAAAGAATAACGTTGAGAGTCATGTCTTAAAATATTTTCAAGTAATAGTATATCCTACTAGAAATTACAGGGTTCCATGGTGAAGCATTTTAAGATTGAATAAATTAGATTCTTCTTGGCATCAATTTGTGGAATCTAGAAGATCCATGGTGAAAGAACAAATTGATGGATGGGATAATTCAAAGTGATGTAAAACTAAGGTATTGATATCTTGAGCTTGTGAAATGAAATTAGACCTAACTTGCACCTTTGGTTGATACATTAATCTATATTTAGTTGATCAAACACAAAAGATAGAGATCAAATAAAGTTCATTAGTCTTTATATACCAATATCATAGATATTATTTTGTTACAATCATTCAGATACCTAGAAGTGGCCTATATTCCTTCAACTGGGTTATATACAAATAAAGGAATAATGTGAATGATATATGGTCAATTTTAATCCATAATTTGCATAAATTATTTAGTCGATTAAACCATAAATTTGGTTAAAGGGCTAAATTTTGCCCAAATCATGTACCTAATTACACCATATGACTAATTGGTTAAATTTATGAAAGAATCAAACTTAGTTTTTCTGACAAACCATATCTTTCTCTTATAGTTATGTTAAAGGTATTGAAATTAGCCTCAAATGCCTCCTTGATTTAATGAATCAACTCTTTGATTCATTATATATAATGAGATTAGGGTTAATCTAAGTCCAATCACATTATATAAGTTCTATGTACATGTTCAATAGGTTTAGATTAGTCTTAATTTCCTTTCATGAACTTGTATTTTTGATAGAATTAGGGTTTAGGGTTTATGGTTGTATATATTGACTAATTTACTCAATATGTAAGGTAATATTATCTAATTTAGATCCAAATCACATCTTAGACTTACAAAACTAGGTTTAACAACTTCACTTTAGCCCCAATTACCTTCATGAAAATGGATTTGTGATGAAATTAGTGAACTTTGGGGTTGTATTCAACTCATAAATATAGTTTTTATGTCATTTAGGGTTTAGTTTAAAAGGTTTATATATGCATGTGATGAAATTATGGTTTAGGGCAATTGTATTTATGGTAAAATAATGGTTTGGGGTCAACATGTCATGAAATGTGAGTTAATTTTGACCCTTTAATTGCATCGTATACTCATATTTAATTTTAATTAGTTTTAAATTGGCCATAATTGTTTTCATGTTTTTAGTTATGATAAAATTAGGGTCAGTTAAGCCATATGTTACATAACATATATATAATTGATTGGTTAACAAATATAGTGTAGGACTTAATTTTGACCAATTTACATCCCTATTTGCACTAATTGAATAATTGGATCAATTCATGACATAATCAAACTTAATTAAGTCCCAAAACATATCACATGCTCTAGTAGTTAGGTTGAAGGGGTTAAAATTGGCCTCGAAGGCCTCCTTGATTGAATGAATCAACTCTTTCATTCATTATATATGATGAAATTATTGGGTTAATTTCACTCCAAATCACATCATGAATGCAACTTAAAATAGGTTTGTGTGGCTCATTTTGTCCCTAATTATTTCCATAATTCAACCAATTGATATTTACATTCAATATATGATGGTCCATTCAAGTTTATTGAGTTCAAAACTACATCCTCTACATGTAAAACTTGCATTTAATGTTTATTTACTTCTATCTATCATTAAATTTTAGGTGATCAATCCAAAAATCACATTTTATTGTGATGAAATTAAGTTTAATGGGAACCAAATAACCCTAATTTCCTATAGATTAAACCATGTTTGACTATTTTGTTTACATTTTTTACGACATTGGGGTTGACATGTTAGAATTAAACTAAGTCCCAATGTCTCATGCTTAAAATAAGCTACACATTATATATAATATCATTACATTATCATATTCAAACATTTTCATCATATCTTCACATAATCTATTAACTAAGGTCATAGAACCTATCAAAATATAATTACATCCTTTTGTGGTAGTGTATATAGGGGAAAGGCACTAGTAGTGATCTATACCTACTAATAGCAAAACAAATTTTTTTTTAAGGTTTGCTCCATTGATGGAAAACCTATTAGTGTGTGTAAATATTAATGTGTATGTATTAGTCTATTGTGATACAACATCACCTTAATTCACTATACAAATTTATGGACCTTTCCCTTATCATGCTACACTTAATTTTACAATTAAAATTATCACACCAAACCACTATTAGGGAGCTAAATATCAAAAATATGTGTGCCCATAGATTATTTTTTTTGTTTTATGAACAAATAATGCATACACAATACTTAAATTTGATTTCAAAAGATTGATCCTTTTGGCTCAGAAATAACTTGGATTCCCAAGCCAAAGGCTTGGACCTATCAATCTATAGTTGAGTCTAAGAATTTTGATAGAAAACAACAAATTTCAACTTCCATCACCAAATATACTATGAATCTCAACACAAAAATTCAAAAAATTATTACCATGACAACGACCACGCTCTCTTCTTTCAAAATATATATGATTTTTATAATTTTTGGAATATTTTAAGGGTTCAAACTATGTTGATTTTTAACTATACTTTTTTCAGGCCACTACATGCCACAAATATACATACATATTCATGTTTATGTAAAAAAAAATTCATTGATGCAAATGTAAAAGAAAATCATATGGTCATAAACAAGGCCTAGTTATACAAACATTAAAAAAATCATTTTTTTGGGTACTTAGGTGGAGTGCATGACCAAATATCCATTTTTTTTTAATCATTTTTCAAGATCTATTCACTTGAAAAATTAATAAAAATTAATTCATTGAAAAAATATAAAATAATAAAGGTCATAAAACTAGAAGATATTTTCTAAATATTCACCAAAGGGATTCAAACAATATTAAATGATGCTCAAAAATGGCGGGCCACATGAACTTCTATCTAATCTATTTTCTTAAAAAAAATGAGTTACTCTTCACCTTTTAAATTTTTGATCTAGTTATACTTAACCACTTTTTTTAAAATGTATTGTTTTAGAAACTAGACTCAACATGATACAATTCATAATCTTACGCCATCTTCAAATTTTTAGTGTAGACATCTCAAATTATCTATAGAATTTTAGATTTATAAAAATTTAGGAAAATCAAATACATATGTAGGCTATTTTTTGTCCCCCAACTTTTGGTACCCACTCATATATACATGTTTTACACAATTATTAAGTTTTTTCAAGATAATAGATAAAATTCAATATATAATGAATTATAGTTATTCAAAAATATTAAAAAACACCTATTTCTTTATGATGCCCATTAATTGGCACATGTATCCCAATCATAACTATGAAATGCTATTAAAATATGCAAAACATCATCCAATTTGTAGATGGGGTGACTACCTATATAAGTGTAACACCTACATCTGCTACTTCTAAAACAAGGTACAAAATTTTCCTTGATTAGCCAACAAATATTCAATCATTGCAGTAATTCATTATTATAGAGCAAACATCCATCCCACATGTAGGAGTTCAATAATTAAATCAATACAAGGCAATTTTTCATCATCGACATAGTGGAAACTTCCACACGGGGTAGTTTCAATCAATCACAACATCATTTGGTATTTTTAGAATGATTGGATCAACCAATCATGTTTCAAAAAAGATTATTTACCCAAATTTTGGTTTGCATTTTCTCATAATAATTTAATATCTCAACCACTGAGAGGAATAATCTATGGAATAAACACCCATAAAATTATCATGCATAATCATTTAATGGCCCAATGGTTCATCAAAAATCAAATACATAATCAAATAAACACTCGCATTATGAAGAGTAACATACACACATAAAATTAAAAAGAATTTTCAACCATAATAAAATACCAGAAGCACAAACACATTATTATAAACACAAAACATACCCATAATAAGATAATGTAGTTTATGCAGTCAACATATACAAAAAATCATACACATAGGTAACATAAAGTAACATACATAATCGACATAGCAATGTAAATAAATATTATATGAAAACAAGATACACACAAATATAACATACAACATGTTCACAACATCATATATCATCACCATAAATAGTATACACACAACAATGTAATAAAAAAAGCAACATACACCAACATACACATGGGAAAAACCATGTTTATTATTTTCATAGAAATGAGTACACATTCACAACAATAGTAGATAAATATAACAAATTAACCTTGTCATCACAGTCAATGAAATCATAAACAGATGCTCTACCAATCCTTATAGTTATGTCATCACCAAAGTAATAAAACCATTAAAGATTAAGTTGTGTATAGCATAATAATTGACCAACAATGTCATATATAATGTTTTGATTTATTTAGAACAACATAAATGAGAACACTTACATAATTTGTGCCTTAAGTTTCAATTCAAGAACTCACCATATATGAAGCTATTCTTATTGCCATAACAAGAAGGTTGTCACCCATCGCCTAATGGGGAATAATTACCAAAACATTTTATTTTTTATTAAAATATATTATTTATCAAATCAGAAAATAGAAAATAGTGAACTTATAATTACAATAGTAATTAAGAATGAATCAATATGATGAAGAATAAAAGGGATTAAAAATTCAACCAATAAAATGAAATCAAGTCAACCAGAGATAAATTTTACAACAACATAAAGATCAAGAGAAATATTCAAGGCTAAAAAATATCACAAAAAGTATGGTCCTAAAAACCCATTACAACAACATAAAGATCAAGAGAAATATTCAAGGCTAGAAAATATCACAAAAAGTATGGTCCTAAAAACCCATAATAACATAAGGCCTATGTATTGTCAAAGCATGTAGCAAATGCATAATAATGAATAGGATTATATATAGTGGAGATGTTTCACCCCCACAATAGGCAATAACCACAAAAAATACTCATATGAGACTTAACCAACATTCACATAAACTAGTGGAAGCTTCTACATAACACATAAAATAATGTCAGTGAACCCAAGAGAACTACAATACATACATATATTCTTATCCTTATTTAACCTTCCCAAAAAAATTAAAAATAATAAAAAATAAAAAATAAGAAGAAGAAAAATTATATAAAATAAAATAACTTAATTTTTTTTTTTACAAAATGCACAAATCTTCAAACAAATTTAATAATAATAAAAATAATGTCCACATATCATAATATTAAATTTCATCCTTCACTTAAAGAAATAAAATAAAATGCAACCATGAAGAAAATCACAATAAAAATTCAAATATCTATATGCAGTCAAAATAGAAAACAATGGAGAGACTAGTCAAAACATTTGGACAAATCACCCTACACAACAATGGGCTACCAAAGTTCATTTCCTAATCTACTCTATGTAAACTAACATTAGTTTCTTCACCAAATATCACCATGTTTTCGATTTCTAAGGGAGTTGCAGCACAAAAAATTAAGTCTTTCAACTAAACATAAGGGAATATCATGCATTATAACGTTCTCAACTTAACATACAATCCTTCCCTCAACCTTTATTAGAGTTGTACACACTCAAACATGGCTACAAAATGGGTTCCATTCAATCTCTTCGAATTAACATTAGGTTCTCAAGGTTATAGAACGGTAAAATTACTTACATGGGTCTTACTTATTCAAGGGTCAAATTGATGATAAAAAAATAAAAAATATTCTTTCAATCTTGTTCTTTGTGATTAATTATTAAAGTTTTCATGCTGCAAATTTTTTAGTAAGGTTATCACATAACAGTTAAATTCATAAATTATGCTCAATATAATAGTACATATATTTGTAGCACGAAAAATCAATCAAATTCGATATCTCAACATAATGAAGTTTTATATACATTTTTATTAATCAATATGTAATCATGTTCTCATTAAAATGTCGTTCTATATAAAGTTTGCGTTAAACATGTATTGCAAATTTTTGAAAAAATAATTAACTTGAACTCCCAATAATAAGTTGTGATGGAATTTATGTTAATGTAAAATAAGAATATTGTTTTTCATTATTTATTATTCATTATTTTCTTGTATGATATATTAAAGTAAATTTTACTTTAAATATTACTATGGTCTACCAATCATTGTCATAAGAAGATAAGTTTCTCTTAACTTATTAATAATTACATTATACATGTATGTATTATATTCAATAAAAATTTCCCCAAATGTCAACAAAGTTTGACTCTAATCTGATATCAATGTGTAACACTTTTGCATACTACTTTTAAAATCAATTACCAAAATTCTTTTTTGATTAATTAAATTTTGCTTATGGAAAGAAAATTAACCCATACATATTAATACAATAAAAGTATATATCTTTCATTTTCAATAACAAATATTATGTTTATATCTGTAACTAATCTTTATTATTAATATGAAAGATCCATCGAGTCTGCCTCATTTTTTCAAATCCGAACTTTAAATTACGATTCTCAAACCTATATGTTATAGGCCTGCTGAGACATCTTCTCCAAATTTTACCGTCTTTTCTGCATAGTATGATAGTAATGTTAATCATTTATTGCAATCATTTATGCATTAAAATATTTATCATTTAAGTATTTATTCTACTACATGGGCATAATGTTTAATGTAATCAATTTTCCAAACTTACAACAATCGATCAAAGAAAGATAACTAATGACAGAAGGTGCCTGCAGATTTATGCTTCATCCACTTAATTTTATTGTTTGATGGGTAGGGTGGCCAACAACTTTCATCGTGTACTCTAAAAACCGACATGGCTGACAAAGTCGAGGCATTTCTAGCTGGGTGATGGCGTGTCTCCTTTCCTAGATGTCTGATACTATGTGTCATAATTTAGTGAATTTATGAGTGGGATCAAGCACTCAAAGAAAAACCATGCTATTTTTATACGAATAAATGTCGTGATGACTCTTTGTGACTCTTAATTGAGTCACGCTGTTGTGGGGAAAAAAGCATTTTAAGCCATCGAAAATCCAGGGTTATGATAGATGACACGTGACACTAAGCGGAGGTCACATCCTTTTGAAATTAGCAATAATGCGGGGTCAATCCATGTAGCAACATATTATTGCCTCGCTAGTCCATAAGGTGCCTTACTCCAAATGACTCATTTAAAGTTACGAGGGTACGACATTATGCCGCATGACATAGATGGACAGGGCTGTGTCACCTTTGTCTTGGATTTAGTCACGATTCCACGTGGTGTTGAAATGGTTTTGATTAGATAAAATCCAATTAATTAACTTTAACTAATGAATTAGAAAGCTAAAATATATAGATTTATAAATAAAATACATTATGTTACAATAAAATAATATTTTACAAAAATTAATAACTTGTTAAAAACAGTAAAAGAGCCCAACGATGTAGAAAACTTCGTATTATGAATATGTACGCAGATATAGACTAAAACATGGTAAAAAACCTTATAAATATATTCATGTCCAAAAAAATAGAATTATAATTTATCTTGGGACAAGGCTATAAGAGGTGGATAAGGGCTTAGTGCAGTCATGTATGTTGATTATGGATGCATATTGGTTGAATTTGTGCTTGTTTTGTTGATTTAGGTTTATGCAAAAAAATTTGTAGAATTATTTTTTCTCGGTGAGAGTTGATTATATGTTTAGAAGACCTAAAAACACAGAAGCCTAGCCTAACACATGCATTACATAGTAATTAGATAAAAAGAGAAATAACATGCATTAATATGGATGGCCGATATGGCCTCATAAACCAAATCTAACTAAGCACTTTTTACATAGCCCAAACGAACCTCAAGCCAATGTAATTCTCCCTCCTAAAGTGATTATGTTATCCATAATTATACAACTATAATGACTATATATAGCATACTTGATTGAAATCTTGACAAATAGATGCCACTGACTTACAATAAACAATATTTAAATTTTTTATGTGATTGTTATAATGTAAATAAATTCAATTTGGAACAAATAGTTCTCTTTTTCTCAATGTATATTATGTTTTGAATCAATTTTGAGGCCCCTTCAAGTTAATTCTTTATGTGCTTTTATAGGAGAATATTTAGAATATTTTATCTAGCCAACCTTTCAATAAGTCTATGAGAACCATTATGCAAAGTCTAAATTTGAAAAAATAAATGTTAGATTTCATATTATTAGGTCATACTAGTGGACAAGGTCACATTGTAGCACTATCTTATGTAATGTGGTTTTGCTTCAAAAAGGCAGAGACTAATAAAGAAATATCTAACAAGCATTTGTGATCTTAATATGGATCAATAGAGTTGAAATAGAAATTGTCAGGATCTTGCTCCTCAAATAGAGCACATATGATTACTTCTTGTATTAGCAACTAAACACGGAATTATACCAGAATCAATAAGTAACTAGAAATATGAAACAACACAGGAATTGAGAGACAATACACAATTGTATTAATAATCACTCAGAAGAATATACAATAAGGAAGATGCCACTTCTTCCTCCACCTCAAAGGTTCGCCACACCTCAAGACCTTCTTCCCTCTCTCTCTCGGTCCCAACAATCAACTCAAATATAGAATTGATGTTCACCTCTCCAACCAGTCAGTAACACACTGCCAGGACACCAAGTACACAATCGTACTCCAAGTAGATCTCCTGCTCTCTGCTGCTACCTGCAAATCACTAGACCTTACTCACCATGTAGATATCTCTACACCCCTGAAGAACCCTTGTCCTTGCCTCACTAAGTCCTTATGATTCTTCAACCAGTACCCCGGTGGATTAGCTCCTAGACCTTGCAAAACCTGCAACTCTCCCTGATCATACACACTCAGCACCCCTTTGGAACTAAGAGGAGCTACACTAGCTCTCTCTAAAAGTTGTATGGCTTTCTAGCACACATTTACAATACAGTCCATGAGTCCATATATAGATCTCATGCTTACAATAATTAGACTAACCTAATTACAATAATTAGACACGTAACTCAAGACTAAGACTAGCCTTTGACATGCAAACAAACAGTCCAAAAATAGACTCTCTCGGATCAACATGTGAACTGCCTATTCATGCACAGGCTGTCGACGCTGGCACCTCCAAGACCGATGTCGGCCGACTGGTAACCGACGCCGATTGCTTCCTCACTACCATCTGATCGACGTCGATTGATCATACTGACGCCGGTTTCCCTACAACTAATTCTGCAACTCCCTGCAACTCTGCATCCTCCGTAACTTCCCCTGTTTGCATCCTGGTGAAGCTTTTAGCTCCACAACCTAAAAAAAATGTTTGTATGATATTTTATGTGCTCAAAAATTAATATAGGCTCACTTTTTTTTATTATGGGTTAGCGAAATGGTGAATAGAACAAGTAGAGGAAATCTATGAAGCATAACAATTGTTAAGAACTTAATTGTTAATTTTATATGTGTAAATTTACTCCCATTTGATTCTAGTGATGTAGCAAAGTGAAATTACTATATTAAAGTAGATGTAAACCTGAGTGTCTACACACACTTTGCCTTTAAATGTGGAAATTGATCATGCAAGATGACTTATTACGAAAACCTGTAAGAGTATGCAATCTCATTACTTTATAAACTAAAGGTAGAGAGTCGATTACCCCCTTATTGAGTATATTTAAATAAATTATGAACATATGGTGATTTGAGAGTGATTAAGTCTCAATTTCAAAACTTTTGAATGTTATTGAGTTGGAAAGATTGTATATTCCAACTCTCATTTGACTACATATAGAGTAATCTATAAAAAAAATTGATGAGGTGAAACCACCAAATGTAGCTCACTACATATTAAAAATATGCAACCATAGATGTTGAGTGTTACTATACTCTAACATGACCAACTTACGACATGAAAATGAATCACACCATTGCAGATAGAACTAGATTCTATTTGAAACTTTGAAAATATGTAACTTGAATTAAAAGAGATAATTCAAATTGCCATATGTTAATGTGGACATGATTGAATAATATGACCCATGTATGATACTAAATGAAGTTTTAATTTGAGTTTATCAATATTGAAACATGCATCTGTTTTACAAATTTGTGACTGTAAGAATGAGTGCACATACATGTGATATGCTCCCATAATCTCAATATTTTAAAAAATGTCATAATATTTGAAACTCTAATGTATTATAAATATTAAATGTTGCTCATGAGGACTTGAATTTTCAAGGAAAGCTCATTTTGATTCATCTTTTTGAGATGAGAGATGTAACATATGAATCATTTATCTCAAAATAAGTGTTATGTCATATGTGAAATATGTAATCATAAAATAACATTAGAATAACTAAACATATATTTTTAATAATGTAAAGTTGAATTTCACTCTGGGTATTATTATATAGATAAAGCATTGAAGCACATAAGTAATATATGCATGATATATATCATGTCACCATAGTATATGTGGAAAGCAGTAATAATAAATAGTGTAAATAATAGCACTATTATAACAAGCAACAAGCATATTTAAGTAAAGTTGTAAAATGTAATTTAATTTTCATAAAATGTCACACATAAGGTGTGAAATGTTGCATACAAGACACAAGATGATGTTACATAACACACAAGGCCAAGATCCACACTTAAGTTGTATGAATTTGTCATATTAAAAAAAAAAAAAAAAAATCACATGCACAACAATCAATAAATTTGTAACATATTATTGAGTAAATTAAGAATCATAAGAAAATGAAAATAGTCTACATCCATGTTATGTGTTGATGCCATTGTTAGCAAAATAACATATTCATATAAAACATGTAATGTAATAATGATCACCAATAATTTTTTATGTTATATAGTTCATCATGGTAGGAAGGTTGTGGATAGATACGACCTTTAAATGTGTTCAAGGATAATGAAGAGATTCCACCAACTTATCAAGGTTGTTGGGTAGTAAGGAAATCCCAACATCAAAACCATGTAAATGTATGTCATGTAACACAATGAAGGACTTTATGAAAAGTAATGTTTATTTCAAAAAATAAAATATGTTATCTATGTAGAAAATAATAAATGTTCAAGAATAATCTTATTTGGGTTATTTAGGCTCTTTAGTCTTATCTTAAGTCTTTTTTAGGTGTATTATTATTATTATTATTATTATTATTAAAGGTGTCTCTCACATCTCTTATTTAGTTGTTGGATTGAGTTACTTGTACAACTAACACCTTCCTTTACATGTCACATATTTCTTCCCACTCTTTTTGGGAATAGGACATGTGGAACACACCAAAAAAACCTTGTAAGGTCATTATGATATTATTGTAACTCCCTTATCGTTACTCTTGTTATATTTAAAAAGTCATAGCCTCATCTCTTTTCAGCTAGTCACTTCTTGACTTGCTCTTACATTCTTGTGATGCCATTTTGGCTTAAGACCATTCTTTTATATATCTCTTGGCTTATTATTTCTATTTACTTGGAGTTGAAATGTTTTTAATGCTTTTAATAATATTTTAAGATTTTTCTCTATTTAACAATTTTCTACTTGTAAAATCATGTCTCAACTTTTTCGATCGATTTTTTGTCAAGGTAATATTGATTCATTTTTCTCTATTCTTTCAATATTTTAATATGTTATTAATAATAAATATATCATGCGATCATAGCTTTGGTCATTTTAACATTGATATTATATATTATGCATTTATTAAAGGAATTTTGTATTTTTTCAAATTCATCTCCTTTTCCGGGCTATAACATCTTTTTTTTCCATGTTTCTAAAGAAGTTTTCCTAACTTGTTTTGTTTTTTTTCAAATGTATTTGGAGTTATAATACGTTTCCAAACACATTTATAACTGTACTTTTCAATTTGTATTCTTATAATTTTTATTGAGATGGCGAATATACAAATTTTGAAAGCTCACATAAATTGGTACAAATGGAGCAAAATATAAGACCTTAAAGTACACAGAACACCCCTGCAAGAAGACGGGAAAAAACAAACAAACATCAAATAAACTACTGAAACAACCACACAAAATTCAGCCAATACTCATCAAACTTATGCACATCCTCTATAAGATTACTGCGCTCTCAAGTGAAAGTTTATACTGAAAGACTTCTGGACCGCTATCCGTCTACCTTTTCTAATTTTGTTTTCACTTCAGTCCACTTTCCCTTGTCTTCCACTAATTCCAAGAAAAAGAGTATAGATATTTCAATAGAATTAGAGGGCTCAAATTTTATTTTGAATGTTATTTTGGTTTCGCCCTTGAATCTGGTGTTTCAATCTCTAGTGTTGCATCATTAGAGATAAATTATTTCGAGTATTTCAAGGCTGAGTGAACATCCCTCTCAGTGCCTGTTCTATTTACAATAACATTTGAAGCTGAAACAATCAGAGATTTAGATTCTTCCAAAGTTCCTGACTCGACATTTCTTCTAGCTACAACAATTTTGCGACTAAGGTCCTTGAGTTCTTCACTTGGGGCCTAAATTTCCTCATCCTCCTTTACTGGTGGAACTTCCTCTTTTGAATCATTATCAGAATAATTAGGTCCAAACATTATGAGAAGATCAAAGCAATAATTATTCCACTATGTTGATACCTTTCTTTTGTTATGGTTGCTACAGTCAGAGATCAAGTGCGCAGTGTTAAAACACCTACAACACCAAAAAAGTCAACCCTCACAGTTCAAAAGTTCAGTCCGAAACGATACTCAATAATCAGGTCAATATAGGTCAGAAGATCAATGGAAGTATTACCAGGATTCTAGCAAATGCGGTGTGGGAGAAGATATCAGTGGCTTTATCAGTCTGCTAGAAGTTATCCAGTCAGTTACCTATTTACCTAAAGCAAAGATCAGTCTAGAAATGAAAGGAAAGATGAGGTAGGCAAACGCAAATGGGTTTGGTTTAACAAGATTTAGTGAGTGGGATGAAACTTAGAAACAAAGGTTTCATTAACAGTTGACACTTATCCCAACTCACTATTTGTCTACAATCAGATCTTTATCTGAAATAAGACGAAAAAATTTAAAGAATCCTTTCCGCAATGGGATGCGGATCCATAATACCCTTCAAGGGAGGCTTCCACAGCTTATAGATCCATGCATTGAGATCTGGGATATTTGGCCAAAGATTTTCAAACTGACGGATTACTCACATGCGTAAATAATATCTTTTATTTTATAGAACTAATCTTAAAAATTATTTGTCCAAATATATGGAGGGGTTTCATGGAGCTGGGTTGATAGGCTTCAACTTTAGATTCGGTAGCAATGTAGATGGATATTTCTCTCTAGATCTGACTACTTCCATGAAAGTTCTGCGTTGAGGACGAGCAGACCCCCAAGCCCACCTCCTCTTGCTAGGCTTCTTCCTGGGAGCCGAAGACTGTCTGATAGTCCCATCTATACCAGCCTCGAGCTTTGGTGAACCAACATTCTGATTGTTGGTCTAGACTTGATCACCACGCTTCTATGGATTGCTATAGCCATTCTAACATTCACTGTCAATCGCCATAGCAGGGCTTGAACCAGGATCGGTTGGTTGGACAACGAGAAAAGGAGCAGGAGGCATATTCAAACGGGTGTTAATTTGTATTATTTTATGATTCTAATGCAGTCGTTGTTTTCTGCGTAGTACTTCGGTTTGAACACTAAATCATCATTTTTCCTATGTTTAAATCAAATAAATAAGCGTTTATTTTCATTTGCTTGACTTACAAGCAAACAGTGTTAAACAAATTTCTGCCATAGCACATTAGTTTGCCATTTTTTATTAAACTCAGACACCGGTGCAGCTATCTTACTATTTCGCTTTTGAGAATTTACAAGTAATTGTGGCATTTGTGACCGTGCACTCCTGTGAAAATATCACATGTATTTTAGAGTGTGTTTCAATTTTATTTTAACATAGAAGCTATTTGTTGATCTCTAACTCCAATTTGAATGAAGCAGGTAAGGCCTCCCTGCATCGCCCATCTGGTTTGTGAGTAAGGATTTGTAACTCCTTTTTTCTCCAAACGTCTATTTCAACATTTCTGTGGAAGGTCGTGTATTATGGTTCGAAAATCAATTTTTAATGTCTATTTACATACTCTTATAAATCTTTGTTAATCTATTCACTTTGCTTAAAGTTTTTAGTCAAACAAACAAGATTAGATTTTCATTGAAAGAACTTTCAAGAAGAATAAGATTATTATCTCAATGTGCTTTTCTTAGCCTAACCTGACGTTTTCCTTCCTATACTTGGCGTCTCCTTATGCCTTTATGTCTGTGTATCATTGAAATGTTTTCCCATATACATCGATTCTATTCTATTTTGTAACGTTTTACTTTTCCCTACCACAGTTCATTTTTATTTTTTTCATCTTAGTGTTTTGGCACTTTCATTCCTTATTTTACGCATTGTCATTTCTAGTTATACGTAGTCTTCGTTTTTAAACTCTTACGTTAGAAAAATTTGGTTGCATGTCTTTTTTTCTCTATGCTTTTCTTCACACTTGTTAAGTTTAACGCTTAGCTCAACTTCATTCATGTTGAGTTTTTTTTTATTTTTATTTTTTATTTTTTTAATTATTAGAATTGATGTGGCGAGAAAATACTATCCACGAGTATTATTCATGATGATATGGTAGGTGATGATGTACGATGGTGATGAGGCTTCTTGATGATGTGGAGGCACTAGTCACATTGGTGCAGTGTGAAGGACATTATTCTTGATTGCTACTATTTATTACTATTTGACACAATTCCTAATTGGCACTATTCCTAACTAAAACTTGTCATGATTGACATCTAATCACTATTCTAGATTGCATATGTGGCATGGGGCATCATTTTCATGAGAGGACAAGAGAGAATGGTCAAAAGGAGAATCAATCAGCATTTGGAGGTTTGTGAAGACAAAGAAGACAACTTGCACTATTCTAAATTGGAATCTCCTTTCTCTTTTGATTAGTCATGTGACAAGCATGTGAAGTTGGAGCATTTTTCCTGGTGGAGCCTTGTTTTAAGCAAATGATGTCCCATGTGTATAAGGTGGGTTAGAATTCTTAAAGACTTCATGTGTTCTTCATGGGAGATTCCCCCATGTGAAGGGTTAGCACCATCTTGAGTCCCCTTTATTGTTTTCCTTAATGTAAGTTCATTAAATGCTTGTATCCTTTGTTTGGTTAGCTAGGCTAGAGTTAGAAGGTTTAAGCTTGGTGAGAAGCATGGGTGGCATCCTTGGTGATGAGACCAAGTTAGTAATGTGGGTTGGGAAGATAACTTGTTTAAGCTTGCTAATGACATGCATTGTTGGCATGACTTTTAAGATTGAAATGCTTTTTTGAGAAAGCTATGTAATTGAGACTAAAGATTAATGAGATATTTATTAAATTTATGAATTGAATTCATGTGTCGATGATAATTTTTATGAGAAAAGTGTGAGTTGTGGTTGTAGGCCACATCAAATGGTATCAGAGAAAGCTCTAATTCCTTGGGTAGGGAATGTGAGAGAGAGAGTTTGATGCAGGCATGAGAGAAGCCTTGTAAGAGTAAAGAGATTATTGTGTATGTTTATTTTCTAGGTATGCAGATGAAGATTGCAAAGAAGAGTGGTAGAGTACCACCAGAAGAAGAATGGATGAAAGAATTGAGGATCTAGGATATGTTGTTCAAGTTGATGATAAATACATATGAGGACTATGAGCATGAAGAAGATACATATTTTTTGTGGAAGATGATGGACTCACTAAAAGCAAAAGTGTCTACATTGAGAAGAGAGATAGACATATGGAGAAATGAAGAGTGCAAATGTGGAGAGTTATAGAAGAATAAAATTGCCATGAAAGGTAATAAGAAAGAGGAGAAGAAGGTTGTCATGGAGGACAACAAATTTGATTTTCAAATCAAATAAATAGAAGAGACTCATCAGGAGCCTATTATTGAATACATCCTTATGAAGGATGAAGAGAAGGCAAAAACAAGTTATATCCATGTAGAGTTTCCAGATAATGAAGATTGCAACCGTGTGGAGTTGCAAGGAGAGGAAAATTACAACCATGAGGGGTTGGTTGAAAATGAAGAGTGCAAACAAATATTGTTGCATGTTTCCATGGTGGAAGAATTAGAAGAAGAAGTCGTGCAATTGAATACACAATAGAATATTTTGGTGGAGACACATGTTTCCATGGAGAAAACATTGGGATTACTAGATGTGCAAGCTACTACACATAAAGAGAGTTTGGTGGAGGCTCATTTGTATCTAAGTATGGAAGGAAATTGTAAAAAGATTATGTGTAGATTTTGATAGCATGTCTTTGGATCATGGATAAGTTGTTATTGAGGGGATTTTTGGTTTCCCTGATATAGTTGCACGTGATGAGAGTGTAGAGGATATAATTTCAACCAAGAGAGAGGAACTAGATGTGGATATATTTTATGATGGTAATCCAATTTGTGGTTGGATGATGGAATAAGAAATCTAGGTGGGCTTTTGGTGGTGGTGGATGGACAATGGTGGGTTAGATCTCATGTGCAATTTTGAGATGCATGATAGAGCATCTTGGAGGAGGAGGTTAGTTTTCCATTGTGGGATTCAACCCACATGTGAGATGATTGATATATAATTAATCCATTGATGGAGGAAGATGGTTTTGGATTTGATTTTGGATGGGATGTGTGATCCCATAAGGATGGATTATAGTCTCACGAGGATATTTTTAGCACCAATACAAAGATGTTGGAAGTGGAGAAGGAAAAAGAATACTCTCTAGGTACATTAGTGTATTGGAAGGGGATGCAAAGATCATTTCATCTCAAGATCAAAAGAGTGGTTCTACCACTCACTCCATCTATGTGATCAAATGATCACATTATTTACCTTAGATGTCTGATGCAGGAGCATCCAAAAGATTAAGAAATATTGCATCACTAAAAAATAGAGTGGTGTGATTTCTTATTTTTTTAAAATAATTAGCATGGATACAATTAGGACAACTTGTAGGAGCTGAATTAATTTCAACTAGAGGATAATAATGTGGTAGGAAAATACTATTCATGCAACACTATTTACAAGTACTATTCATGAAGATATGACAAGTGATGATGCAACATGGTGATGAGGATTCTTGATGATGTGGAGCCACTAGTCACATTGGTGAGGTGTCAAGGACACTATTCTTCATTACTACTTGTTTGAGTGTATTTTGGATTATTCTATATATTACCGTTTTTAGTAATAAAAACTAAAAAAAATTAATAATATAAAATTAAAGGATAAAGAGACAATAAAATACTTACAATGTAATCACATACCATCCTTTTGTCCCTTAGATCTCCTTTCCAAGATTGCCAAATCAATTTGAGTGCAAAATGAGTGGATTGTTGGATTGCTTGATTGAACTTGATAATGGATTCAATGGCTACTTGGCTTGTTAATGGCTTTGACAAGAGTATGGGAATGATTAGATCATGGTTGATAACACAATTATAAGAGATTCTTATGTTTTTTATTTTTGTTGTGGGGGAATTGCATGTGTATATAAATGATCAGAGGGAAAATCAATGGCTCATATTTAATATTGAGCTATTGACATCAATGGTTGGAGAATTTTTAAGCAATTTTTAATTTCTTTGAAACCTCTAGAATATAAAATTCTAGAGGAGAAGGGATAAATTTCAATATATTATAGA
Organism: Torreya grandis; assembly: GCA_037957365.1. Classification (NCBI taxonomy): domain Eukaryota; kingdom Viridiplantae; phylum Streptophyta; class Pinopsida; order Cupressales; family Taxaceae; genus Torreya; species Torreya grandis. Next base: position 20,321 of record JARHVA010005291.1, on the reverse strand, counting down.
ATTCTCCAATTCTAGAGTATCGATTAGGGAGTAGGGGTGTAGGAAAGGCTAAGCTAGTAGGGTGGTATATGGGTAGGTGAATAAAAGGGATTTTAAATTGGCAAATGGACTAATGAGTAGGTTAGTAGTTAAGTTGTCTTAGTTAATGAGTTAGTGAGGGTGATAGATTGGTTGTGATCATGTATTAAGGTTCATGGGATGTAGGGGATTTTATATAGGAACTAGGATATTACTTAATCAAATAGGGAATATGAATATGAGTTAAATTGGTACATTTAATGTTATTATTAGGGCAAGTATATTTGGGGGCATATATTTTTCTCCTCTTCACAATGGTATTGTGAGTGAATAAGATAGGAGTAATTTTATTTCAAAGACAAACTATGATCGTGAATGGGGATGTTATTTGGCATGAATCCCCTCGAGGGAGCATGTGGGGAGAAATGACTTAGACAGTTACTCGAATAGAAGTCTCAGGGTGGGATAAGACTAAGATGATAAGATGGGGTTGGGATGCCCCTAATATATTTGTAGCTATTATTAAGATTCCCTAAGCATAGACGTGAAGAAAAAAATAGCTTAATTTCAAGAGATGGGGTTTAGACAAATGATCAAAGTCTAGAAAGGGGGTTGGTTGATAAGACTAAATTCCTAAGATGAAGATATTGTCTAGGATGTAAGGAAATTAAATGGGATACAAGCCAATGATAATTATTGTAGTAAGGACACATGCTAGGGAGGGCTTAAAAGCTTACAATGGAGATTAGATGCATTGATTGGTGATAATAAGCCACTTGATTTATGATGCATAACTTAAAATGATATAATGAGATTGAGTGATACCATCTAGGATGGGATGGGAATTGGGGGTTAATAATCATCAAGCTATCTCTAGGCACAAAATTGAGCCCAGGTGTTGCCTACATATTTGTAGAAGACCTCATGTCAATTTAGTTCTAGCTCAAGATTAGTTTGAATGATGGGGAGATAGAAGGCCATGCCTTGGATGATGTATGGGTGATAGTTAGTGATTAAATGGGATTGTAGATGAGACAGATGGGATTTGGGAGTGAAAAGGGGTTGATAGGATGAGATAATGGGTGTATTAGGGGTCAAAGGGGTGATGGGAGATGAAAAGAGGGGGTAAATAGGATGAAAATAGGGTGAGGAGGTTCATTTTGACTTTCACCTTAGTGAAATAGTGCTTTGGAGATAAAACCATGGATCATGACCCATAGGCTTCACATTATGGTGAGAGGGTCAGAGAGTTCTAAAGAACTGAGGAGAATGGACCAACGCTATGTAATTATTCCCTAGCCTATGAATTTTTTGATTTTTTGCATTTATTCCTAACTTTTTTATATTATAAATGTCACAAGTGCAATACTACAACTGAGGGCAATGCCTTTATTGTTGTTATGGCACTCATGAGAAGCGACAACATAACTACAAGCTATAGTATTACAATACTACAATTGAGAAATTATGGTATTAAAATACTATAGGTTTAAAATCATGATATCATGATGTCATGGAAAGGTAATCATGGTTTTTCATAAATACAAGGTTACAATCATGGTTATGAAAAACTTTGAGATATGATTGGCGGTGTCATCAAGGCCATGATTTGGGGTGAAATCATGAATAGAGATATCATCATGGGTGGACTTAAAAGGTTAAGGGGGATAAATATGGGGTCAGGATAATGATTTAGGGGATAAGGAAGGGTAGTTAGAGAGTATATGGGAGGAATAATATAATGGGTGGATGTGGGATAGATGGGTGAAAGATAAATAGGTGATGGACTTAGTTAATTTTTCAGGGGTTAGGATGGGGAGTTATGATAGGGAGCGAAGATGGGTGAGGGGAATTATCGATATATGATTAAATTAATTATTTTAGGGAGGTAGGTGGGATGAGGGAATGAATTATTTAGGGGAATAGCTAGTTAGGCATAGTTAAGAGGTTATTAAGGTGGAGGTGTAAAGTAGGTGATGAAAATGGGTTATGGGAGGTAGGGCTTGGGTTTAGATTTTGGATAAATAGGATTGGTAGTGACTATATATTAGGTAGGTAGGATTATAATTTATAGGAATTAGGACATAGGGTTCAGGTGAATGGGATTATAAGTTATGGGAATGAGCGAAAGATATTTAAGTTAGTAAGGTGACTAGATGAAATAGCCTAAAAATGAATGTGTGATTGGATAGGTTTAGTGATTGTGATGCAGGACTTAGGCATGATGGCATATCAACTGTAGTGGCCATATTTACTACGTGAGATGCATCTATTGACCCAAATGGAGTATGGGGTATTATAGATGGTAGGATTGTACTATGTTACATCCATGCTAGTGGTGTGGATTGACCGAGCTATAAGTATGACATTGGTAGAGTGATGGCACTAAGAAAGAAGTACCTTTCATTCTATGATAGGAGAGATGATGGTTACTTTGGAGTACATATATTGGATCCTTCATTTGTTTATGATAGGCCATAAGATTTATTAGTGATCTCACACACTAAGTACAATAGTACATAGTTTGGTAGGGAGGTTGCAGATTGGTATTCAAGATGCATGATTAGATATCGAAATATTTTTGAGGGAGGGGACCATTAATAGATTAACAATAGTGGTAATGTATCTTATTACTAGCTTACTAATGTTGGACAAGAGTAGATAGTGGTTATGCCTAAGGTTTAGAAATGTCATATTAGACATGGTATAATATTTTAGGGTATTTACTCGAGGGGTAGTAGTTTTGTCTCACTTATATTGGGATCTATACATGGGTGCCTATAGAGGATCCAAAATCCTAGGTCTTTTGTTATGGCTATATATTTGGAGTTGTGAGCACATAGCAATATAGTGGTCATTAGGTACTCAGGCAGTAAGATAACTCCATGCGCTAATCATTTTTGGTTGGTACATCCTAGTGTAATAATATTAGGCCAAGAAATGACCGTTAACAATAAATAACCCTCAATAAGGTCAAAACCTTTTCAAATAAAATAACCCAAGTCAATAAATAATACCATAAAATTCAAATATTATTGAGGGCACAAAATCACCCCTATGTATGTGAAAAATAATATCCAACTAATTTGTCAACCTCTATAAACAAGTTATAACATTTTGAAACCCCTATTTTTTTTTTTTTTAGAAATTTAATAATGATGGTAGTTCCTCGATCAATTTTCCCCATGGAAGAAAGAGGATTTTCATCTGCAATCTCTTTGCTTAAAGGTTTTCATCTTAAAGTCAAAAGCTCAAACTTTTTCAAAACTTGTAATTCAAATAATGATCCAATATAACTTTCAAGAAGAACCCTCAATTGCTTTTATACTTCTCCCTAAGTGAAGTTCCCAATTTTGGGGGAAATATTTTAGTTGATATTTTTACAAATTATAAAAGTGTATATTTTTATAAATTACTTAAAGGTTTTAATGCTCATGAACCTTGAAAAGGATCCAACTTAAGTGACATTATAAAAATAAATTAATTTTACAATTAATCTTTTCAAAATCAAATGTTTTCCTTCTTTTTATCTTCTTCCCTTAGTGCATCAAAACTAGGCAAGGCTACATGACTTAAATAGTGTCATTACCAAAAGGTGGACATAGAAATCCTCCCCACCAAAAATTGCTTGTGCTCAAGAAATAAAAACAACTAGTGGGGTGTCCTAACCATGGGATTCATGAAAAAATCAATAGATGGTCCTTCCCAATGAAGGAATCCCTCACAATGAAGCCTTCTACTTTTGTAAATGAAGAATCCTCACTTTTTATGTAAGATAGAAATGAAAAAATAGTAGTGTCCCATCTTCCTTTTTCTTTTCATGGAGATGCTATAACTCAAATGTGCCAAAATGATGCAAAAGAGAGATAACTCCTCTAAAATAGAAACATGGAGATGGCTGGAAAAGTGTATTTCAACAAAGAAGGATTTAAATTTTTGGGCCTTGATTGCCCTTATATCAATACCTACACAAAACACAAATAAATTAGTCAAAACATGAAAGCTATGGTTGTCTTCAATGCTTGCATCATTGATAGTGCCTTCCATGTGTGAAAGTGTTAGGGACATATATTTGGTTGCCCTTGAGAACATAGAAAGGGTGTTAATGCTTCCCACACAAATAAGAGTGACCCCTAAGCTCAAAAATATATCCTCTAGAGGATATGGAATTCATCTTACCTTGTTGAAAATCCATTTGATTCAAAAGACCATTGACACATGTCCTCATACTCCAAAAAAATGGCAAAACCAGCTACATCCCCTTTGATATGTTGGCTATATATTCACAGTACAAACTTATTATGACTCCAAAACATGAATTTATTCCTCTAAAATTAATTATTATGAGGTAATATAATGAAATCAGCCTTCTCCAAACTTATGAAAATATTCAAACTCACCATCTCATGCCTCAATCTTGCATATTTCATTACCTTAGAGGGGATCATTTAAAAGGGAAATATGTACCTTTTGTTCTGTTATCTATGTTTGCTCATTATAACCTTGAAATAATCCTAAAAATCATCCCTTTTACCCCCAACTTACCCCATGATGAATCTACCATATTTACCATCCCAAGAGAGGTCAAAATGATGGCATGTACCCTTTTTCAAGATATGTAAATCTCATAATAAATATGACAATAAGATGTATTATAGATACTCCTAATGAAAACATGTATTTAAGCCTTAATCATTGAGTACATATTACCTTGATATGTATTCATCAACTCCTTAGATCCTCCCATGTGCCATGACAAACCTTACCTTATTTGCAACAAGAGATTAACATTGAACCATGTTGAAAACATATCTTGAATGGTGTATCATGGATATGCAAGAAATTTTTCATTGATATACTTATGTGTACCTTATGTTATTCCCTTTGATCTGCTCTCACAACACCAAAAATCATGTATGGAATTTATTGTGTTCATGACAAAGACTCAAACTTACAAATTAGATAGGGTTGTACCCTATTTGCACCATCCAGCCTCTTGTCATGAAAGAAGTACCCCAATTCACTTGCATTTATGAAACATGTAATTGGAATGTTGAATGCCAAAATAGTGGATTTTGTGTCCTTAGTAGGCAGTTGATTTGTTACAAACTCAAAATTTTTTGTGTGAATAATGTTGATTATTCACATGATTTTATAATTTTTTTTGTGAAACAATAATTCTGATTTTGATCATGAACTTATGATTATTTTGAGAAAAAAAATTATCATTTTTATAATTATATCCAATGTATTTTCTCATTACAAAATTCAGACATTCCTCCATTTTATATCAATTGAAAATTTCCCTTCCCATGGGCTTGTTTAGCATCTTCATTTTTAGAATTTATAAAACCCCAAAAATGAGGAATTAAATATTCCTTTGCATACCTTGTTTGCTGTTAAAAATTAGAAAGGACATCCTTATTCAATGACCTTGTCACATTCTTATTGGGAAAGATTCTTTCCATGGCCTTTGATGTCACCTCTAATGGCATCTTATCATTTTCTAGATTGACCAACTCCTTCAAACATGGAATGTGATGATTTTAGGACACCATAGTGGTTGAACCCACTCAAGACATGTAGCTCCTTGGGCACTCCTTGTTTCCATTGCAAATTTTTTCCTTATTTATCCTACACATATGTCAAACATATTAAAAAAACAATAGTGTTTAGAAACACTTTTAACATCACTTCAACATGCCTTATGAACATTATATGGCCTTTATTTTTGTGTCTTAGAATTCTATTATCATGGATGTAACATGATTTTTTATTATTCAATATTACCTTTATAGAGGTTGTAATTCCACTTCCACATGCTTGAATTATACCCATGGTGTTAGGATGTGAGGGGCACACCTTCCTAGGGCCATTACTCACAATGGTAACAAATTGTTTTAGGGAAAGAAAACTTAGAATGTGTAAAATAGTAGTGAATGTGTTACTTAAAATGCTTACATTGATCCTTGGATCATGGTACTTATTGATTATACTCCTTTCCACAAGGGTCCATGCTTTATCCTTTATTTCACAACATAAAATAATAATAAAATTGTGCTTGTATGGCTCACTTGGATCCCAAAACCATGCTAAGAAAATTCCATGATCAATTCTTGAATTTACATGGGATAATTTTATTCTCCAATTATATCTCTTCATCTCTTTCTCCTTGTTGGCAATATCAATATTAACATTTATCCCCTCTAATTTTGTTACTTCCATTACATACTTGATTGTAGGCAAATCAACCTTAGAAACCATTGCCTTCAAGTGTTCCCACTTATTATTTGGACTACCCACTTTAAGGCATATATTTTCCTTGTCCAACCATGTTATAACTTGGACCTTTTTTCTAGATTTAACAACAATTGTTTCTTCCAATCTTCCTCTTTAAATCTGAAATTATGTAAAGAAAGTGATCTATGATAAGAAATAATGCAATTTTTTATTTTATACCATAACATTCCATTATGGATTCCTTAGACATATCCAAAATTTATTCTATATATTTTCATTGCTCATGAAGTTGTTGGACAACTTCTCCTTGCTCTACCCCTGCAATTTCTGATTTTTATGTTACTTCCACCTTAGTGTCTACCACTTGCAACCCAATTCATTACTCTATAACTTGATTTTTTTTAAAATCACTTGAATTCCATTTAATTTTTAATTCTTGCGGTTTATAATAATCAATCATAAATTTCCCTCTACTAAGTTGAAACAACTCTTCTTGCTGCTCTAAAGACTTTGTATTGTGAAACTCAAAATTTTCACTAATTGGTTGCTCCAATTTTTTTGATTTTTGAAAACCATAATTCACATGTTTTTAAATCTTTTATTCTTTTAAAATATACTTGTAAGGTCTCGGACTTAACCCCATAGACTTTTCCACATCCTTGGGACATAGTGCCTTTAGTCTCCTCTAATAATTTTCCATGGCTTGTAACAATTTATCCATGGCTTCAACCATTGTCCTCTTCTTCATCCCTACCTTTTCAATGGGATATTTTCATTCCTCTTTTATATAAAAACATAGGTCTTCAATCTATCGAAGTCACTCAAAATCCATAGCTGGCTAAGAAATTGGCTTTGATACCACTGTAATGTCCCAAATTAGGGATATTCTCTAAAATCTGATATTTATGTGAAACCATAGGAAAAAAAGAAAATTTAATTTTTACGACATAAATCCCTAGCTTTAAACACATTTAAAAATTATCATATAAATATGTTATATCCTTCAATTCTATTGTGAACCCTTTTGGCAAAGATTAATCCTTCAAAAAACCACATTAGCCCTTCAAATCCTAGGCACCTAGGTTCATAAAATATTTATAATTTATGGAAGCCCTTTGATGACAAACTCTATATAGTTTGACCTTAAATAGGTTTTCAAAATTAATATAAAAAAATATGCAAATAAATACCTTTTATGATGTTATTTCGCTCATCAACAAGTTGAATTGACCACAACAAATATTTATAATAATATAGAAAAATTAAAGAATGTTTTTAGAATCAATATTTGACCTCAAACCCTTAAATAGGTCATTTTTTCTAAATTTCCCAAGGTTGGAAAAACATATAAAAATTGTAGAATAATATTAGGGAAAGAAATGACCCTCAACAAGGTCAAAACCCTTCCAAATCAAATCACCCAAGTGTAGAAATAATACCATAAAATTACAATATTATTTAGGGCACAAAATCACCCCAAAGTAGGTGTAAAACAATCTCCAACCAAGTCACCAACCTATAAAATCAAGTTATCACAATTTGGGGGGGGCGGGGGTAATATATTAGTTGATATTTTTTAAAATTATAAAATAATGTCTTTTTATAATTTAATTAAGTGGTTCAATACTCACGACCCTTAAAAAGGTCCCAACTTAAGTAAAATTATAATTAAAAATTACTTTTATAACTATTATTTTCAGAATCAAATGTTTCCCTTCTTGTTCTCTTCTTCCCTTAGCCCTTAGGAACTAGGAAACGCTACAAGTCTTCAATAGTGTCATTTTAAAAAAATGGACATGACATATACACACCCAGGTATGCATTCAGTTTACTTTAAAATATAAATTTAATTACTAGAATAATGGGGGGAAATGTATACACTAAATATAAATTATATGCCATCACAGTATTATATACTTGGTAATTACTTCTCATGGATGTAGCATTCAGTTCTTAATACCTTCATTCTATCAAAATTATCACATCTACTAACACTTGTGCCTACTACTTATGTATTAGTCTAACCATTTATTATTTTGATGAGCTAGCCTTCTATATTACTTAACATGATATAAACTTGATTATTATCATCATCTACAAGTTTTGGACATGTACTTATTATCCAACTTCCTAGATTCTTCCATCCTAGTTAGATGCCTGCATTCACATTAGTGTCCTATCCCAAAGTAATTATCCAATGTTATAAAATCATCAAATTTTAAAATTAAATGTATACCTATGGTCAGAATAAGTGTTTTATCATGATACATTTCAAAAATGGATTGATATATTTACATTATCAATCCTCATTCATTCCTCACCTAGAACAAACCTAAACAATCATAACAAAACTTACAAAAGGTACCTTATTTAGAATTCAAGTTAGTAACCATTTCGTAGTATCTCTTATGTCAATATGATTCATAAGGATAACACATATAAAATTTTAAGCAATAAAATATCACTCAATGACATATACTTACAAAGTTAAAAGCCAGGTCACTCTATGTATTTGATTATTAGATGTTGCATCTTAATACACACATAAGCCAACACACATGGGAGAAACACATAAGTCTCAGGCCCTATTCATAGTATTATATATGTAAGTAATGTCCATTGACAAAGGGGTCCTTTGGGAACCATGAGAACATGTTCCAACAAACCCATGTTTTTCACAATGACTCCAATGGTATGGAAGTTAGGGTTTGATCATTGGAGGAGTGACATCCTATGCACATAATCTAATCACATAAGAGAAAATGTGATAGAAAAACTAGGAATTTATAATTGGTCACACCTAGATCTAGTTAATATTATATACCATACACCTACATATAAATCATATAGTAGCATTGACGTAATAATCTAGATCTCACACAAGCATTCTAGGCTCCAACATGCTAATTTTAGGAACCTAACAACTATTCTAGGACCCTGATCCAATCAATTTCCATCTTACTTCATAGTAGATCTATATTTATATGATAAACCATATAATTACTCTTGTTTCTAATATGCTACAATATCAATCAATATTTATACTTTACATGTTTAACATATCTCATTATTATAAATTTAGATCATTTTTTATTGATTTTATAAATTAATCAGCCTATTATAGATATGTTTAGCACAAATTTTATTATTCATTTCTATATAATTAACCTTATGCTATATTGACCCATATTAATTTAGGGTTAAACAAATATTTAATTCAACATGGAATTTGAGATCATAGATAGATATAAACTATTATAATATAATTTATACAATATGATGCCCCTAGTATACATATGGCCAGTGGGTAAAATAGAATCTAAAATTTATAAATCCATGTATGATATGAATGTCCTACAGCATAATCACATACCTTGTATAATTCATGTATGTATGAAAAATAGTATGTTATATACCAAAATATGTGATAAATAACATATGTAAATAAGTAAACTTGCAACTCATGTCATGCTAAGGTTGTGATTTTTTATTTTTTTAAATATTTTGAATGTGTATATATTTTTTGAAATATATTGAATTAAGTTTCTATATTTTTGACATTTTTTAAAAGAAAATAAAATAGCCTAAGATTATATCAATGGGAAGACCATAGTGTGTGCATGTATCATAGAGCTAGAGGGTGAATTTCATAGAATGAAAAATAATACATGTATAATACTATGAATCTAAAAATGTATCACTTGTTGTAATTTAATTATATTGATCATTTCTCATAAATCTGTTACATTATGTGTAAGTTGAGAGGGTGAAAAACTTGTATTATAGTATTACAAGGTCTAACTGACTATGTTAGTTATGAAACACAATAAAATGTTCAAGGTACCACCTTAATATGTTATGAAAAATGATAAAATGTTCAAGGTAAAAACTTACCACCTTTAAGTAAAATGTTCAAGGTTTAACTGACTTGAGGAAATAAATGTTTCCAATAGGAACATACAACAAGTTCAAGACAAGAAAATTGGACTATGTAGAATTGTGATTAAAATCAATGACAATGCCTATGAGGTAAGTTTACTATAGAATTTTGATCTCTTCATTATTCAATGTTCTCTATTATTTAATATTTTAGATTTATATGATTTCTATGGATAAGATGGTGAAGGGGAAGAAAATAAATAATTAGATTGGAATCAACATGTATGAAAAAGGAATAAATAAAAGATAACATGGGTTCTAGATAATAAGATAGTAAACATAAAGAAATAAATTTATTAAAAGTATTTGGTACAATGGGGAGGACTGCAACAGGAAGACAAAACCTAGACTTCCAAATGAGAGCTAGAAAAATGACAATTTTTAAATGACAAGAGTATAATTAGGGCCACTTGTACGAACTAAGTTATTTTCAACCAAAATATAATGATGATAAGACCAAAATTCTAGATACCAAACATATGGAGGTCATAAACTTTGATACCTGACTCCATCTCTTCTATCATTTATGCTAAAATGATGGTAAAGAAGATAAAAAATGTTCCTAACATTAAATATATAATTAATATTATTTTAGATATATTTAATATATACCAAACACAAATAAATAAATAATATTTTGGGTTTTAGATAAGAATATGGTAAACACAAGGCAAGGAATTTATAATAAGGGTTTGTTATAGTAGGATGGACTACAACATAAAGACAACACTTGGATTTTAGATTAGGAGCTGAAAATTTGACAAGAATAAATGGAAAGAAGATAATCAAGGCATATTTCAAGAGCTAAGTTATTCCCAACTAGAAGAGAATGATGTGGAGACCAAACTTATAGAGCCCAAACTTTTAAAGGCCATAATTTTTGATATATAACTATGTTTAAGCTCTCATTTATGCCAAAATGACAGTATCAAAGAGGAAAATGTTATCTTAACTATAAATAGGTTTTTATAATCATGTTGATATATTTTTGGGGACATAATTGATCATCTAAGTGTCTAAATTACATTATACTATTTCCTAGAATTGGAAAATTATATAAATTAGATATATTTGGAATGAAAAATTACATTGAGTTAAAATTCATTTATTAATGTATATTTAATATCTAGAGGATATGTGAATATTTTAATTTCCATTCAATCTTGCATGTAAAGCTTATTACAACAGTGGTTGAAAAACTTGATAAAAGATAAAAGTTACTAAAAATATAAACTGCTAAAAATAGTTTGATTCAGTAAGCTTTAGATAGATTTTAATTTATTTAAATATTTAAATTATGTATGTCAATTAATATTTTGAGGTGATATTTATTTAAATACTCTTATTTAATTATTTAGTTTTTAATGATAATCAATAGATAATATTATTTTTCATGTAATTTCTGAATTTTATGCCTATTGATATTTTGATTAGCTAGTATGTGTTTTTATCAAAATGATTTACTATTAATATTAAATAATTTAAACATTAAACCCACAATACCAATATAAAATGGTAAGCAAAAACATCATAAGCCAAGGGACTAATTAATATATTATATGACATGATCACAATATTTAAATTTAAAAATTCATTACAAAAAAAAATTTATTATTTTTTAACATCACATAAGGTTTAAGTAAAGAGTTAAATTTTATAATTTTAAATACAACTGGTGGAATAATATGTGGAAATGGATGCATTACTTAATTGATAAACATTATGGATAAAATATGAAAGTTTGGAAGCATGTTGAAAAGGTTCATGGTTTCAAAAGCAACAAGCAAAGATTTTATACAATTTTAAAAAGCCAATGGGACATTGAAATAGTTGGAATAAATGGAATAATAAATAACATTATAAAAACGTAAAGAACCAATCAAATAATAGAGCATGGAACAGGGCCCTCTAGAATATTCATATACAATATTTCCACTTGAATATCTATTGTTGAATAAATATAGGGTATATCTTTAATCCAAGTTTTTTTTATTAGGTTTTTATTTTGGACATCTCTCAACCCATACAATATTCCATTTATTTTTTATCAATGGTTAAAATGTGTTTTCTAAACATGGAAGCTCTTTTATTTGATTCATTTTTATCTTTAGAAGCCTTCTCATTTTGAGATGTATTCAAAACATTTTCATTCAAACACATAATAATAACATTAACATTAAAATCATTGATAAACACCATTCTAATTTTCAAATAAGCACGAGTATTAACCAATGAAATTTTAGTAAAATCAATAGGTTTACAATTCAATTTATCACTTTATTTAGTATAAATTTTAGATATAATTTCCTTATGTGGCACATGATAGAAATGTATATAACATATGAAATACATTATATTTTTAATGATAACACAAACATAATAGACTAGGGTTTTCAAACCAAAAAATATATCTATTGCTAATTATGTAAAACAAAATAGAAAAACCTCTAGACAAATAATATATACTAATAAATTGAAATAAATATATATCCATAAAAAGTAATAAATCAAGTAAAGAAATGCAAGTTCACCAAAATAAAATATGAAAAAGTAGTTTTAAATCAAAATGGAATGCATCTATCTTTAAATATGTACTAATAAATTTAAATAAATATCTATCCTTAAATATAATAGTAAAAAACATACTTGATTGGAAAAAATAATGTTCAATGATATTTAAAATGTGTTAAAATAGTGTTTGATAAAAAAATAATAAATTGTCCCAAATATTTAGACTGTATGAAGGTGAAAACAATAGGAAATAGTTTGAAGCAACAAGCTGAACCAAAAAAAAATTAGATAAAAAACATAACTTTATTATATTAACCAAGAACATGCTCCTTTCACGTAACTTTTAGCAAAATCAAAGTTTGTTTCAAGAAACTATAATATTATATATATAAAATGATAATCTTATTTCGTTGTTCTTAGAATCCAAAAAAAAAATCTTTCTTTCCTTGAATTCTACATATATAGACTAGGAATTCAAACTCCTTTATTGACACCCTAATAAGCTCACAAAAACTTACCAAAAAAAATTAAATTGAGAAGATTCATTGAGGGACTGCAATATCTCTCTAGTATTATCATGCCCCTACTCTTGAACAAGTTTAGAAATCATAATTTGATGCAATTAAACAAATAATTCATTGATGTGAGCCTTAATCTCTACATGAACAAATGGCAAAATGCATTATGAAGATTTCAGATCAAATTTTACTATTACCACTTAAATTTTATGCTTAACACTACAATCCCAAAAAATTAATATATTCTAAACTTCTACTTTTCATTCTTGACATTTGCAATCAAATATTATTTATATATTTATTTCATTATATGTATTAATATAATATTATATTTATATATCTCTCAAGTTCAAATTAGAACCCTCTTTGGTGTGCATGCTGACGTAAAATAGGTGGGAATGATTGACAAAATAGATCAAAATAAAATGGAATAAAATAAACCCTAAAATACATTAAAGACATGACAATAAAAACTTAATATAATTTAATAACCAATAAACATAAAATTACACTAGAATAATATATTTTCACAACTAAAACTATCTTTGAACCAAAATTAGGTGTTGACATTTACAACATTTATATGATAGGATTGAATATTTTATTATCTATCATTAGTTTTATTCTATGAGATAGATGGTAATGGAAAAGTATACATGATGCATCATGTAATTTACTATTATGCATTAAATCACTGGATGGTAATGACACTTATATTAAATGGTTTTTTAACCAAAAATGTTATATGCTTGTATGGATATGGTTTAACTCATACATGGAAATTATTTAAATTTAATAAAATTATAAATAAATTCTGATTTATGACATGTTCATTGACTATTTTTAAGATAAAAATTTCTTTATTTACTGTAACATCATTTTTTATTAAAATTTCAAAGAATAATATAATGTGTCCCATTATGCAGATTTTGTTTTTTTGGGTAATAATCTCAAAAAATGTTTAAGAAACTTTTAAAAATTTACACAAAAATAAATGCATAACATTTTTGTATATATAATTTAAAATATGTATGTTTTACTCATTTCAAATAATTAAACTTATAGAAACAATGAAATGTTTTAGCCTAAAAATACCAAAAAGTGATTTATAGTATTATGTTGTGATAAAAACTAATGTATATATCACCTTGTTTTATTTTTTTCTGTAATCATCACAATATATAAAATCATATTTTGGAAGGAATTTTTAAAATAATAATTTATGTTCTCTATTAAAAAAAAGCTATGATAAAAATAAAAAAGCTAAAATCCATCAATTATATCAAAATAAAATTATTATACCCTAAAATTACATGATAATATATTTTAAGAAACTAAGTCCATTTAACACATCCACTTAAGACAAACTTACATTATATATACTAGATTTTACAAATGATTAGAACTATTTTAATAATAATGTTACATTTAATTTTCATATCAAAGCCTGTACCTTATTATAATCCAATTAAAAAAAGACTAAGAATGTATAGTTGGGTTGATCCAGTTACATATACAATATATTTCATGTTTCACTGAAACAAAGTATTTGTCGAAAACATCAAATGTGCTTTAAGACATTTCCATTAGCCAACATCATATTGGGGGGCATTTCTTCAAATGCTTAATCTACATTCTGTTTTTAAAGAGGCATATTATCTCACTTTATCTTCCTGTTTCTATCTCATTCTCTGTAATGTCAAATAGTCGATAATTATTTTTAGAATGAGGGACCCAAATTTGATTTATTAAATTGAATTTTCATTCAAAAGTTCAACGTCTTTTCCACATTATCAACAAAACGTAATAAAATCAAGTGCAAAATTAAAAATAACACCCAACAATTAAAAAAATTAAAAATAAAAAATTGAAAAAAACATCGAAATCTATCTGCTCGCTTACAAACGTTGAAATTTTGAACATCGAAATTTCAACGTTAGGGAAGCAGTTTTAGAAAATTAAAACTATTACATTTCAACTTAACAACGAAACGCGATTAAAAAAAATATGGATGTCAAAATTGGAGTACATAATATTGCAAACACTTGTATTAGTACTCCCTGAATAAAGGAGTGCAGTGCTAGATTATCGCCGTGATTGGTGCCACCGTCCGAATGATTTGTTCCATTAATGGGGACACCCTCCTCGTCATCCTTTGAATTACCGATGGTGGGGTTCCTGGTCTAGAAAATATGATTCGATAATATAATTGAAAAAACCACTCACCGTCTCTCTATTATGAGACAGAATATTCCACAAAAGACTATAAATCACAACAAATAGAATTTTAAAGGAAAATAAATTTTCGTATTTATTAATCAATTATTATTAGTGATTTCGTCTCCACGTGAGGGATTCTTGTAATGTATAAAATCCAAAATCTTCGAGAGTTAGAATACCCATTCATATTAAATCAAATATTGTATTTGTGTTAAAAAATTATAAAATTTATTGATAAAAAAATTATAAAATTTATTGATAATTAAATTATACAAAAATATATTAATTATTTTTATATAGTTTTTTTTTATTTTATAAATTTTATTTTGAAAAATTTAAGTAAAATGTGATTACAAAACAACTTAATTAAAATTATTAAAATAATACAAATCCATTTTAACATAGATTTTATATATATCAAAATGATCCAAAATTTGTTCATCTTACTTTAAGTCTATATTAATATATAAATATAACGATTGGCATCACAATTATATCTCAATGTATATTATATATGTATTAAGATGGTTATGTGTTTGTTAAATATTAATTTAATTTTAATATTTGTGTTAATTATTATTATACATAAAGAGTTCATAAAAAAATTAATAATTTTTTTTTATTGATAATTGATTCTCACCATGTGGCATACGATCTTGGTTTGGGAAATAACACTATAACATAACTATTAAATTATAGAGTTATAGAACATGTAATAGGAAACTTAACAATAGATTTTTAAACCACATCCATATATATAATACTATAAAAATAATGTAATGTTTAGTCAATAGGAAATCATAGGATATAGAAAATAGGTGTACAATGTTAATTTTTTTTGAGAATGAAGATTATTGTGATTATAAAGAGAAACACTTCCTTACATATTTTCCTATATTTATCTGAAAATATAGATGATAATTTGATGAAAGACACACAAGGCATGCTTACATTTGTGTGATTTCCTTTAGGATTGAATGGCTTACAATATATTTAATTACAAGAAAGTACTTACAAAAGGAACGATTATAAAATGGTTCATTTTTTTGTTAAAAAAAAAAAAAAAAAGTCATACCTTTTTAATAAGAGTCCACAAACTACTAAAATAATGGAACAAAAATAAACCTTTATAAATACAATAAATGCAATAAATAAGACTAGCCAAATATGCTAAAATTAAAACTGAAATATTGAACAATTGATAAAATGGTTAATAGCACAAGAGATGGATATAGATCTAGAGGTGTACTTTATCCTTACATGAGTTCTATAATTGACTTATGACAATAGAAAGTATGATCTTAGACTATATCGAATAAAACCTTGAATGTTGACTATATTTCTAAAGATGGCCAGAATCAACCATAATTAATTATGATCGATCATAATCTTACGAATGATTGTGGAAGTTTTATGTTGATTTTATAAATTTAATACTATTATTGCACTATTTCTCTAGAGATTTGAAATTTTATATTATGCCTTGGTAGCAACATAGGTCTAGGTATCTCTCTTCATGTGGAGAAATTATTATGTGCGCTCCTTTAAATAACTTCTCCATCGATTTAATTCTAATTTTCCACATTTTCTCAATAATATATGATATGTATAAGTTTAGTATCTTATTCCTCCTTAACAGTTGCATCTACATATCCTATAATCTTAGATAAAGTGATAAATAAATCTATAACACTTTATGATCTTTGCAAACCCAAATGAGAAAAAGGAGTTCACCACCTATCCTAAATAATCAAATACAACTATATGGTTCATAATTTAACATTTGTTTTTTATATATGTGTAGAATCAAGACTTAAATAGAAGATGAGAGAAAAATATGATCAATTTACATGCTCCTTGATAAATTTTCAATGGATATGATCAATGTGTTGTTCAATAATTTTGAACGAAGGAGATCCAAAATGCCCATGACTTGATACTTAATATGACATATCTTTGGATTAATATTAATATATAATATTTGTAAATAAGCATACACACATAGGATAACCATGAAAAATAGTCAGAATTGCCAATAAAACCCACAAAATGATGGTGACCACAATCAACCACTCATATTATGGTTAGATATTAATCATACATCAACAATTATCATCATGATAGGAAAAAGATAATAAATAGAGATCAAGCAAGAAATAAGATGACTATAATAGTGTTGATGTAGACAACTGATAAATCTAAAGTCTTTATGAGGTAATGCATAAGATGCAAAGCTATGATGGTTCCAATGTGAGTGAAAAGTGTGTGAAAAGCACCAAATGTATAAAAATAGACAAAGTGTGACAAATCATAACAAATACATTATAAAATAATGTTTTAAACCAAAATCAAGTTTATATACACTGTTCTATTTCTATTCATGTGTAGGAATTTATGTGCATGTACAAAAAATAGAGAGCATGATAGACTTAGGATAAATAGAATAATCCCAATGTAGACAAATGGCAAATTTGAGGTGTTTATGAGGAAATGTTGATGATACAAAGTTATGAGGGGTCCAATGTGAAGGAAATTATCTAAAAATATCCAAATGTAAACAAATATACAATACACCATGTGTGAAATATCATAATAAAGACAAGATTAAAGTGTGTGTGTGTGTGTGTGTGTGTGTGTGTGTGTGTGTGTGTGTGTGTGTGTGTGTGTGTGTGTGTGTGTGTATCACACCACGTTGAAGTAAGTGCATGCATGCATGCATGTGTGTGTGTATTAGACTCAAAAATAAAATTTGCATACACAAGAATTATCTACTAAGGATGGAAGGATGAAGATTTTGTATTTATACATTGGATCACTCACATTCCAATTTCAACAAATTTACTTTGCCTAAAAGAAAACATGAATTTATACAAGTAGATAAATGTTCTTTTAAATTGTTGTGAAAGTAAAAAATGAATAAGTACAAATGGGAATGAATATATATATATATATATATATATATATATATATATATATATATATATATATATATATATATATATATATATATATATATATATCCTAGTTTCCAATATTAGCGTTAGAGTTCCCAAAGTCACAACATTGTTGGCATACCAAAAGGTGTTTTTTTTACTATGCTCATATTCCCATTTGTACTTATTCATTTTTTACTTTCACAAAAATTTAAAAGGACATTTATCTACTTGTATAAATTCATGTTTTCTTTTAGGCAAAGTAAATTTGTTGAAATTGGAATGTGAGTGATCCAATGTATAAATACAAAATCTTCATCCTTCCATCCTTAGTAGATAATTCTTGGGTATGCAAATTTTATTTTTGAGTCTAATACACACACACACATGCATGCATGCACTTACTTCAATGTGGTGTTATATATATATATATATATATATATATATATATATATATATATATATATATATATATATATATATATATATATATATATATATATATATATATATATAACACCACATTGAAGTAAGTGCATGCATGCATGTGTGTGTGTGTGTATTAGACTCAAAAATAAAATTTGCATACCCAAGAATTATCTACTAAGGATGGAAGGATGAAGATTTTGTATTTATACATTGGATCACTCACATTCCAATTTCAACAAATTTACTTTTCCTAAAAGAAAACATTAATTTATACAATTAGATAAATGTCCTTTTAAATTGTTGTGAAAGTAAAAAATGAATAAGTACAAATGGGAATATGAGCATAGTAAGAAAAACACCTTTTGGTATGCAAACAATGTTGTCACTTTGGGAACTCTAATGCTGAAATTGGAAACTAGGATTATAACATGCATGGGGAAAAAATATATTTCTTGATCAGATAAATAGTCATCTAGCAACATCTTTGGTGACTCTAGTGTTATATGGTGACTCGTCTTAAAATCTTAAAATATGTAGAATTAAAAATTTGATGATAAAATAGAAAAATATATGCACCCCTTTGAGTTTAAGAATGGTTCTATTGTCACATCTTATATCCCAACATTGAATGTTTAATACACATACTTGTGATTAATGTTGTATGTTAACATAAGGAGTAATTAATAATGGGAGTATTAACTGATTTCTATACAATTAGGGATGTTAATTGATTATAACTACTTTAGATATTTTGAATCAATTTATTTTTATTATCCTACTTCATATGCTTACGCTATACAAATAATGAATTAATTTTCATTCATAAATTATATTTTTTATTTGATAAGGTTAATTCTAGGATCTTAAAGGTTCCATAACCTTGTACAATTAGGAGAAGGAGAATACCTTAAAGATCACATGGGATGCCTCTAATAATGGCACATAAGAAAAAGAAAAAAAAAGACCCACTGATAAAAAACAAGATTATGAAAAAACATTTCAGTAACCATATGTGAAACTTCCAATCAACCTTAGTAAAAAAATGACTAAGGCCCTCCCAAGTGAAGGGTTTCTCTTTTTTTGCACTTTGGTTCACTACCCCTTATCTTCCGTAGTTTTTGGGGATACAAATATAGAAATTTTAATTGAATTAAAGGGACTGAATTTTTCATGTAAATGATTAGTTGTTTTGTCATCCTTTGGTTTCAGCCTTGAATCATGTATTTTAATGTCTAGTTTTGCCTCATTCAAAATAGGTTGTTCATAATATTCTAAGACCAAATATGAAGCCTCCCTCTCAAATTCTTCTTTGTTCATTGTAAGAAGATAAAGAATGAAATAAAATATTAAGTACAAGAATGATAATACACAACATACAACTTAACATCATTTTTTTACTATTTTGCTATTTTATATCATGTAAAGTGGAATAAAAGCTTCAAGCATCTGTTTGCGATATAAGTACAAAATCCTCTATGTGATGGAAAGTATAATCATAGAGAATTAACTATAT
>JARHVA010005290.1:1180000-1250988 GCA_037957365.1 Torreya grandis | reverse complement strand
AAAGAGAACCAACCCCTTAGCTGAGCACCAACATAACAATGATTCATGAGAACTAACCCATAGGAGCACCAACCCCTCTTGTGTATAAAAAAACCAGTATCTCATAATGTTGTTCTCTTAACAAATGATAGAATACTATTGCATCTCTTTCTTCTCTCTTCTCTTTTCTCTTCTTTCTTCTGACTCTTCTTAACTAGATAGAGCCATGCACTTACTCACTTACTTACATATTACAAATGTTTTTCCAAGCCCTTATTTATAGCTTTCCAAATTACCCTTGGCATTCACCCTTTGTGACCCTTCAATCCTCATGAAAAATGGTACCAAACTTGCATGACCATTTGAATACTTGCATTTATAAAGTCACATAGTGACCCTTCATGAGAAAATGAATATTTTCCCCTTTTGCCTTTATCTTGGTGACCTTTGGAATTCTTTAAGGTGACTCTTCATGGAAAAATATGCCATGCCCTCTTTTATATTCACTTAGTGACTCTTTGAATTCCTCAAGGTAACCCTTCATGGGAAAATGTGTCCTTTCCTTCTTTTGTCTTTATCTCATGACTCTTTGACTTCTTCATGGACCTTCTTTTGACTTTATGTAACCAAAAATATATTCATTAATATTAAATAAATATTAACACACATTAGCCATGATATGAACATTAAAAATACCATTAAATTCTATGGGGCCTTTATCACCAATAATGCTAGACCTTTGACATCAATGAAAATATTTCTAATAGGATACAATGGTTATAACTAGATTTTGGTCAAATAAGAAGAATAGTTCAAAACTACCTTCACCACAAAGAGGGGGACATTTGTATACAGAAAGATGATTTTTGGTTTATCTAATGCTAGAATAACTTTTTAAAAAGCTATGGACATGGCATTTCAATGTCTCCTTAATAACTTCATAGTTTTTTATCTAGATGATATAATAGTGTTCTCTAAGAGTATAGATGACCATATTATTCACCTCAGACAAGCTTTTTAAAGGGGCAAGAAATTTGGGGTGTTTTTGAATCCTAAAAAGTGTGTCTTCTTTGTTCATGAATGTAGGCTTCTTCGACATGTGATTTATAAACAAGGTACAAGCATAGATCCTAATAAGATAGATTCAATTCTTGTACTTTCCTTGCCTAAATACAAAAAATCCTTGTAAAGATTTTTAGGCAAGATCAATTTCATAAGATGATACATTTTAAAGTTTGATACTTTAGCTAGGCCACTCACAGCTATGTTAAAGAAGAATCAAGATTTTAGCTGGTCCAAAGGGGGAGTAAGAAGTTTTGAAGAGACCAAGAAAGCTACAGCTAGTGCTCCTACACTTTTGAAGCCTGATTTTATGAAGGATTTTATCTTATTCACCCATGCTAATATTGAAAGCACTTTAGGTATTATCATGTAATAGAATGAAGAGACTTTATAGTAGCTAATAACGTTTTTTAGTCAAGGCTTAGAAGAATATGAAATAAGGTACTCTTTTATTAAGAATCATGTACTTTTATTCATAAGTTCTCTTTAAAAGTTTGAATACTTGTCCAATAATAAGATACATTTAATGGCTACACATCCAAGTGTAAGGATTTTCTCTTGCACAAGAATATAAATGACAAAAGATCTATTTGGATAACCAAGGTCATGAAATATGATGTTGAGATAAATGTCACAAAGTTGATTAGAGGCAAAGGACTTTGTGAACATCTAGCCCAAGACCTGCAAGAGGCTAATGAACTAGTTATGGTGTCAAATGATGGAGAAATTGTAAATGATTTCACCTCACCTTCTAGTTGGTTCCAATATATAGTAAGATACTTAAAATATGGTGTTAATCCTTCTCATATGACACCTTCAAAAAGGAGATATTTTAGATTGCAGCCAATTCTTTTTCTTCTTGTTGATAATGTGTTGTTTAAAAATGATATCGATGGCATGTTACTAAGGTGTATAGAGTCAAGTCAAACATAGAGACTACTTAATCAATTCCATGATGGACATGGTGGAGGTAATTATCTATCAAGGATCACATACCACAAGATCATGAGAGGTGGGTATTAATAGCCAAGTATATTTGGTGATTTCATGCATGGACTAGGAAATGCAGACAATGTGTTATGTTTGTTGGGAAAGTTAAGCTTGCAACCCTACCTCTCCAATTAATTTTAATGAATCAAACCTTTTTCTAATGGGGATTGTAATTTATTGATATTATTAACCCCCCTTCAATATTAAGACACAAATGGATCCTAACTACAATAAATTATTTTACTAGATGGACAGAAGCAGTGGCATTGAAAGAAGCCAATGAAACTAAAGTTTTGGACTTTTATGAAGATCTAATTACCAGATTTGGAGTCCTTTCAACCATTATTTTTGATAATGTTATGGATTTTGTGGGGTCTAAGATCAGCCATAGTTTAACATAGTGTTTTTCTCATTACCTCATCAAACTATTATCGACAAGGAAATAACCTTATTAAGCCTACTAATAAGAATTTGTTGAAGATCATTAGGAGGAATGTTGAAGACAATCAGAGGTCATGTCATCTCAAATTGAATTCAAATTTGTGGGAAAATAGAATCACCTATAAAAGGTTAATAGTCAAATCTCTATATGATCTAGTATATGGTAAGGAAGCAAGAATGCCTATTTATCTTGAATTTATTGCTTTAAAACTAATGCATCAACTTGAGATTTTGGATAATGACCTAATGAAAATTAGATATGTTGAGCTCATGGAACTAGAAGAGACAAGGCATCAGTCTATGTTGGCTATGGAGACCCATCAAGCAATGATAAAGAGATCATTTGATAAAGGAGCTTCATCAAGAAGTTTTCAAGGAGATTTGGTCCTGAAGAGGGATGATGAGAAAGCTAATCCAATAAGGCACACAAAATTTTACTCTCTTTGGAGTGATACATACACATTATCTAACTACAAATCTCATAATGCCTTCCAACTTATAAAGATGGATGGTGAAGAGATTCCTATCCTAGTAAATGGGATACATCTAAAACACTAATATTAAAGAAGATAAGTTCCCTATACATACTTGATCTTGATTTTATCTAAGTGTTGTTCTAACACATTAGTTTCTTTTTATTTTATCCCAAATAAGTGATTTGTTTGTATAGTTGTTTAGTAGGTTAGTTGCCTTTATTTTATAAGGTTAGTTTCCCTTTCAAGTTTGTTTCCTCCTTATTTTGGTGGAATCTATTATCTTTACAAGTTAAGAGGATATATTTTATTCATGTAAATGGTCTATGTATCATGTAAATGAGTCAAGAGACATGTAGATGGTCTGAGTCCTTAATCATAGTAGGCATGTTACCCAATTGAGTCACCAAAGATGTGAGCCAATTTTTGCCCTATATAGCAAACTTGCATGAATGAAATGTAGTGTATTAAATATCAAGTAAGGAATAAGGCTTGAAATTTTTTTGGATGGAATGAGTGGTCTAAGGGTATCATATTGATCATAAATCTTTTGAAACACTTTATGCTTACTTAAATTGTATTCTGATTAATCTATAGGGAAAATAGAAGGATGCAAATATGTCTTCATGGTGATCAATATAATTCAAGATCAAGGACAAGTTCACATAGGCCTCATAAAATCATTTAAAATTGTAAAATTTCAAGAGTAAGCTTTGTGAAGTCAGACCATCATCAGGACATCATGAAGAACTAAACTAGTTATCTTCTTTATGAATTATATAAATAATCTCAAGAGGCCTTGCATGACCAAATATCATAACACCATATATTTTTTCATACTAGGAATATTCTCTACAAGTTTCATGTCCACGTGAGCTTTCTAGCTCAAGTTATGGAGGTTCAAATTTAGTCACATAGATAAATATGTCTGTGTGAGTGTCAAATTTAAGCCTCAACAAATAACCATTTAGGTTCAAATGATCAATAATAGGCACACATATGTCATGAAAAATCACATAGGTAAACTCACTTTAACACCTTGTAAACCCACATAGAAATCTCCTAAAACTAGTGGATTAAGTAGGCATAATCCTTTTAGTATCAAGAACATCTTCTGTAAATTTGGTGCTTCCATGACCTTTACCTTTCCATATCCAAGATTTAAAATTTGGATAAAAAATGGGAGACCTTAATTTAGACATTAAGTTTAAGCTATGTTAAAAACCATTTTGGTCTTAAATCTGATGATCACATTGATGTCAATGACAGTCTTACAGACATCAAATGATGGTCGCACAAACATCAAATGATGGTCACATAAACATCAAATGATGGTTGCACAAACATTAAAGTTATACCATAGTAAATATCTATTTACTTTAAAATCAAAGAAAATTAAATGTTCCACATTTCATCATACATCTTGTTATGATAGTGTGATATGAGTCAAAAGGTCAAAGAACTTGAGAGGCCACCATGTGGCATAAGTGCAAAAAGTATCATACTAACAATAGGATCTTGAGATCAATGTGTGAATGAAAAATGGAACAAGAATGTTAGACTAGCATAAGATCAAAGGATTGCATTCATTCATACCCAAAAAATTTGATGATATGTGGATGGGTCAAAATGTCAATAGGTTTAAGTCATAAGTCAATGGCCAATCAAATAAAGGTGAGCCTAGTAAGCTTCCAGTAGAAGTCAAAGAAGCATTTTTTTATGGGGAAAAGTAAAGAAAAAGGGACTAGAGCTTGAGCATGATCCAAGTTGAAAAAGTGGGACCAAACATTTCCATCAAAGCTCTATATAGATAAAATAGGCCTTTGGTCCTAATATAGAGATCAAAGATAGACTAACAATTGTGAAGCAAGGTTAAGCAGTTTGTAGGTGTTTGTGGATATTATGATTATGTGGAAACCAATACTTGGGTTGGTTTTAACCTACAAATGGACTTATTTTAAATATTAGATCAAATACAAACCATGGATAGGTGTCTTTCCTATCATTAGGGTCACATTTTCAATAAGCAAGTACCTATGACCACCCAAAGCATATGTGGCATAATTTTGTCAATTCCAAGATATGGTCCTCATCAACAAATTAGATATATAATGACATAGATTTATATTAAGGAGACCTAATAGATGAATAAGGATAATGGGAATTTAATTATTTTATATAATTGGTTCTTTATTGATAAGATCATGAGTTAGCATCCTCGAACTTGTGTTAATACATCACAGTTCCCTCTCTCTCTCTCTCTTTTCCTATATACGTTCCAACCTCTACCACATGTAAAAAACTCTCTAAATTTTTTAGAAATAAATCTCTGACATTTTTAATAGAAATATACTCTTATGCTTTGGCTTGCTTAGGCTATGCCAAAATTTGTACTGTAATACCTTATAATGTAATAAAGACTGAATCCATCATTTTACAAGCTAGATTGAAGTGTGTCCTACGAATTCATGTACTATAGTTAAGTGAATATATATTCCTTATCTATCTCTAAGTTTTCTCACCTTTATGAAATTTTTGGTAGTTCCTATAGGTAATTATAAGTGTAATTTATAGTTTGTTGTTTATCTTGGAAGTGGATATCTTCCCTCTCATGCTAGTTTTATAGCTAGTCAATGCCTTATTCTAAATACTTATGTGGGATTGATCTTATTGGGTCTTGAATGTGTCTTATAGTGTATCTTGTGCAAATTATAAGTGTTCTAATTACTATTGCATCACCTCATTTTATATGTTTTCATGTATTGTTGTTACTCTCTATCTCTTTTCAAAGTGAGTGTTAGTTTAGGTCTAGTTTAGGTGATAGATCCATAAAGAAGTCAACATTATCTGAAGGTCTAACCCAAGTTTAGGTGACCCATAGCCTAGGGTAAATCCCATGTTGGACTACATTTGTGTAAGAAGACTTGAACAATCCCCTTATTCAGCTAGGGTGTAATTTAGGACACCAACAATCACCTAATTCTAGAAATTATACCTCTATAATTATGGACACTTGTGTCAATATGAGACGGTTATGTAAATGATATTATCTAACCTAGATGTAGGTGTTTAATATGGAATATTTGTTCAAATTGGATGTAACCACCTAAATTCTTTTGAGTTATATGTCACATTTACTCTAATGCATTCAGATCTAGGTCATGGACTATCACTCCTTATCAAATATTAAAGCCCTAGTTATTCATATTCATATTAGATGTGGAAAAAATGGGTTAGTGGGCACATGGTGTTGAGTTTCCCCAAAAACCCTTCTTTCAATGAGCATTGCTTACATAGCCAATACCTTGAAGAGGGATTTAAACTTATGATGTTAGTTTGTGTGTGAATATGCAATGTGTGATAAATAATTACAATAATGACCTAGCTTGTAACTTGGCAAATATAATTCTTATGATACTCCTTCATTACTTCAAACCTATAGATGTGTTATCCTTATGATTGATAGAATGTCTTTTTTAAGTTACCTTGGTCACTTTTGATCTTTTTTAGGTTAGGGATGAATGAGAGTTGATATTATATTTATACAAATTCCTTTGGATAATATATCACATTAAATCACTTAGTCTAACCATAAAAATACATTTCATTTACAAATTAGATGACTTTAGGGAATTTTACACTTGTGTTAGAGTAGGACACTTGTGTCGATTCAATCATCTAACTAAGACATGAGTGTCCTATAAGATGGAAAATAAGTGTAGGTCTAGAACTTATAGAGGCATAATATAAGTAGGTTTATAACATCATGGTCAATATAGAAGGCTTGGTTCATCATAATACATAATTCAAACTAAGATATAAGAAATGAGTCATAGAGATATAGTAAATGTGAGACTTTTGGTAGTAGGAAAGGTCTAGAATATATAGGTATATCCATGATATGCATTTTCTGAGAATATAATATTGAGGTGTTATATAATTTATAAATAGTGTCTACATTTCCCCCCTTTACTCTAGTAATGAAATTGGTAGCTTAAATGAAAAGGAATGTGTACCTAGGTGTGTGTAACACACATATATTTGCTTGAGTCCAACTTGAGTGATTTATTAGAGATTGAATTTCAACCAAGAGCATGTTATAGTATATAATTAGTTCATATAATTTAAAATTTAAAACATTGAAATTATTTAAATTGAAATAGAGCAAGGTTTAGGAATATACATATGTATCAATGCAATCATCTTGCCTTTTAATAATTTTATTTGATAGATGTATCATTATGAATCACTGAAACTAATAGTAAGACAAAAATAAATATATAAATTTCATATATATATATATATATATATATATATATATATATATATGATGTCACATGCTCCCAACCCGAGAGAAAAGATGAACTTGCCACCTAGAAGTTGAGACTAGCTCAATCGTGTAACACAATCATACTTATAACCTAGTGAGTGTGAGTGAACCAAGTCAATTGGAACTATAAAAATGGTGAGGTTGGATGATAAAATCAATTCCAACCTATAAACATGGAAATATTGAGTGATTTAATCACCTCAACCATACCAAAAAGTTAATTAACTACTTTAGTAGATTGGCTTAATATATTCCATAAAAGTCCAACCTGGTGGATGATGATAATCCCTGAAAGTGTTTGGAGTCTAAAACTAATTTTATTTTGTAATATTAGACACACATTTCATATCATATACACTTTATATATGTCTCATGTTGAATATGTTCATAATAATGGTACCAATGTATAGAATTTTGTCATAAATGTGTATCTAAATTATATAACTACATAATTTGGCCAATTTGAAAACTATGTAAGTGTGGAGAATGATGCATCCAAATCATGTCTCCACTATATATGGAACAGTATAATAATTTATATAAGTGACAATGTGGAGGATATGTTTCTAAAACATCCCCCACTATAATTTGGGTATGTTGTGTATTGAATAAGTGGGGACAACATATTTTAAAAATGTGCCCCTATTATATATCTAAAATTGTGCAAATGTGGAGAACATGTTTCTAAAACATGACCCCACTACAATCTAAATCTATAAAACAATAGGGAAGTCATGCCTCTATGTTATTCCCCTACTAATATCCCCCCTCCCCCATTTTGAGGTGAGGTAAGTAGCAACGAGTACTTATCTTACCTCAAAAGGATAAGATAACCATGTAAAATATGAAAGTACAATATAGAATATAGATGGGACATGTACAGGTAGATATATAATTGAATCATGACCAATTTTGGCCAATTTAAAAACTATGTAAGTGTGGAGAATGATGCATCCAAATCATATCTCCATTAGATATGGAGCAATATAGAAATTTATATAAGTGCCAATGTGGAGGACATGTTTCTAAAACATTCCCACACTATAATTTAGGTATGTTTTGTATTGAATAAGTGTGGATAACATATTTCCAAAACATTCCCATATTATATATCTAAAATTTTGCAAATGTGGAGAACATGTTTCCAAAATATGCCCCCACTACAATTTAAATCTATAAAACAATATGGAAGTCATTCCTCTATGGCATACCCCCACTAATATTCCCCCCACACCCCCCCCCCCTCCCACTTCCCCACCTTTTTGAGGTGAGAAAAGTATCAATGAGTACTTATCTTACCTCAAAAGGATAAGATAACCATGTAAACTATGACAGTACCATATAGTATATAGAAGGAACATGTCCAGGTAGATATATCATTGAATCATAACTAAGTCCTAGGATTCATGATGTAGATTATGAAAACATCTAGATAATAGTAAAATATAAACAAGCAATCAAGTACACATATAATAGCATTCAAAATCAAATCAAAATTCAATATTCCAAGAAGACCTCAAACAAGGGGCATGTTCAAATTCCACACAAACAAAGGGATATGACTTAGTTAAATGTCCACAAAATAAGAAATGACATATTTGAATGTCAACATACAAAAAGTAATGACATATTTGAAAGAGGAAAACAAAGGCATGGGGTGTAAAAAATGGAGTATATTTTAATTCTCAAACAAGCAAGATAATATCAAGGCAAGAAACTCAAGGAAGTGCATACATGAAATCATAAGTAACTAGTATACAATTAGCATACTAGTCCCTATATATATGTGTTAACAAAAAATGTTAAGTAAATAGTATATAAATTAAACTAAAAAATATATAAGTATGGATAAAGGCATGTGTAAGTACATATATGAGTTCAAACATGATAATGTAATATCACCATATATGGATATAACCTGGATGTATCATGATCACATAGGTGGATGCCCCAACATCATAGTGATGTGAGTAAAGGGAATTCCCAACATCCAAAAGTGCATAGATCATGTATCTTTGTATGCTTGAATCACAGTAAAAATATGTGTGAAACATATTTGTATATATAAAATACTTATATTCCATTACCAACAATATATATGCCAAGGACCTAATAAGATATGTAAATGCTGAAAATATTTTTGTATTTTTGAAGTTTTTTTTATTTTTTATTTATTTTTTTAATATGTGTGACCTTACAACCTTAATTTGGATCTTTTAAATTATTCGTATCATGGTTGGATAAGTGTAAAAGGTACATGACATGCTCCTCATCATGATTTACATGTGTAGTAGAAGAACCAATGTTATCATTGGGACTATAGATCCATTTACCTTCATGAGAAAAAGAAATACCTTGACGATTTTGGTCAATTTATGCTTCTATTTGATATAACAAAATTTGGATTCATGATAAAATTAAATACCTTACTAAATTTGGTCAATTTATGCTTCCATTTGATATAACCAAAGAGTTCCCAACATAAATGCATATGGATATTTTTGTGGCATAACCCAAATCAATATTTAAATTACTTTAGGACCACAAACAATTGGTACTTTTTGTTTCCCAAGGAAATTTTCCAACCTCCTTTGTTTTTTAAGTCTTTTAGATCAAATCCAATTTGTTGTAAACATCTTATATTATAAGTAGATTTTGTTTGTGTAAGATTAATATGGTTATGCCAAAAATAAGAACTAACCATGAATAATGTGATCATTAAATATTTTTAGCATGGATGCATTTTTTGTTATTCATCTTAGGGTTTTTTCATTGGATGTGAACCTTGTATGGGTCCCATATTGAGTAAACCTTTTACATCTCCCATGTAAATATTAATAACTTCACATTTTTGTTCATAACTTTGATCTGGTAATTTAGCTCCCTCTTTTATGTGAGGAATAAAAATTTGGTACTTAAAAGCGGATATTTTAAGCTTCTTTGGAGATTAAGGATGAATGAATCATATATATGCACATCCACATATAAATTAGTAAATTATTTATATTTTTTATGTAATGATATTTATATCAATTGAGAAATAATATCTCTATTAAAAATGAATTGTAACTCCAAATCTGAAGGTCTAAATGCTAGCTCATATGATGTACTTTTGAATTTAATATTATAATCTTGAAAGGATTCATCATCAACTTGTTTTATATTGTGAAAATGTCCTAATGTAAGTTTTGGAAACTTATCGATATTTAAATCCATGAAGAATGCATCTTATAATTATATGAAAGTAGTTAAGGAACCTTTTTATAGGATATAGAACCATTTATGAGCCTTATTAGAACTGCTCATATGGAATACTTTTAGTAATAGTTTGTCATCTTTTGCCCATTGACCAAAATAATTTACATATATAATCATGTGGTCAAATTGGTCCTTAAAACTCAAAAATAGAGGTAAATCTGGTAATTTAAAATCTTGTTGATAAGGATATTCAATTATATATTGTACAAGAGGTTGATTATTTAATGAGGCAACATTTACAATATAATTATAGAAATATATTTGAATTTGGAGT
This sequence comes from Torreya grandis, assembly GCA_037957365.1. Classification (NCBI taxonomy): domain Eukaryota; kingdom Viridiplantae; phylum Streptophyta; class Pinopsida; order Cupressales; family Taxaceae; genus Torreya; species Torreya grandis. The sequence goes on along the minus strand of JARHVA010005290.1, from coordinate 1,240,181 downwards.
ATAAAAACCTATTTTGGAAGATCACCAATAGTGTTCATCATGAAAATAATATACTCCATGGGAATGGTGGTGTTTTTCATAGGTGTTATCATTGATTCTAATCCACCACCTCTCTTGAATATGGGCATATGAATATCAACATCCTCATGGATAACTAATTCAAGTTGTGAATCACTAAATTTAGGATACTTTGGTAATTGTATTGGATCTCTAAATTGTGGTACCCTTGGTATATCATTTTAATAACTTGGTTCACTCACCTTTGGTAGAGATATATAAATTGGTATTGGAGGAATATTTTGTGAAGGTACCTCTTTTGGTGTTGTATAAACCTTTTACATGAATGAATATTTTGGGAGATAAATATCCCTTGGTTTAGAGACCTTAGTTACAAGATTTAGAACATTAAGAGCATTTGGAACTTTAGGTTTAAAATATTTAACTCTTATTATTTCCTTAAATATAATTGGTAAAGATGCCATGATGTCTTGGTTAACCTTTTGAAAATTTTCAGTACCAAATGAATGGAAAAGAGAATCATCACCCTTGATAAGGGGACATTATTTATAAATGTTGGAATTATGGGGGTTTTAATTAATTCATTTTAATTAATTTACACCTTATAATTAATTTGTAAATTGATCATAATTTATTTATTTATTTATCAAAACTTTTGACAATCATATGAAGGAGAATCTTGATTATATTTACCCACTTTTACGATATAATGTGCAGGAAGAGCACACTTAGATGACTTGCCTTATTGGTGCCTCATGATTTATCTAAAAATTATAAGCCTTACTAATATATATTATATTTTAGAAATATAGGGTGGGTTGATCATGTTTACCCAACCCTTGTCCTTTATATCTATGTTTTAGAAAATATTAGGGGGCAAAAATCATATGATGGTGGTGTAGGAAGTAACAGTAACATATATTTATCTTCATTAATATGGATTAACTTATCTTTTGAAATGGTGGGAGAATGAACCTAATTATATTGATCATAGTTACCACCATTCAAATATTTGAGATGAGATGATTTATTAATTGGAAAGATACAAGAGTAATCAATTTTTACCCCTTATTTGATAGAAAGTTATAGAGTTTCATAATCATAGTAATCAAAGAAATCAATATCATCCATGTTAAGAGAGATAAAGATTAAAAAATATTAGGATAATATATATTTTAAAAATACTATAAGGTAGGCTTATAAAAAATGATTTTCAAAGATTGGGTTCACAAAATGTTTAACCCTAAAATCTAGATTATGGGGGATCTAGGGTTGAAGAGGGAAGAGATAGCCTATGGCATAATAATGCTATATTATCTATAAATTAGGCCAATTATTTGTGAATATTAGATAGAACATATACTAAATTTATTATGCTAAGATGCTAAGAATAGAAAGTATAGCTATTTTATGTATTACAATAACAATGAAAACAAGATACTTAGTTCTCTCTGATGTTAATATTGATCTAGATCTATAACAAAAAGAATGTGGATTAGATCTAGATTTGAGAACATTAACTTGATTCAATAAATTATATATTTTTATTCATGAAAACTTACATCGACCTAGGATAGTTGTATTAATGCAACTATCTAACCTGGACACGTGTATAATGCAAAATACCTATTGAAACTAGATGAAAACACCTATATGTTTTTGAGATTTATGTCACTTTTGTTCTGGTGAATTAATCTCTGGGTCATGAACCATCACTCCTTGTAAAATAATAAAACCCTAGTTCTTCATCTTCATATTGACTATGGGTAAAATGGGTTAGTAGGCACATGGTATCAAGATACACAATGTACCCCTCTATCAATGTGTTACCTACATATCCAATAGTATGAAGATGGCCATTGACTTATGTAGTTATCCCTTATATGTTAGCTTGTGTGTGAATCATGAAAATTTATGATAAATATGTACAATAGTGACCTAGATTGTAACTTGGAAAATATTGTTAGGGATTATTTTATTACACTGTGTAAGTTTGGATATTTACCAAGAGGTAAATAGATATTGTGTGAGTGAGTTAAAACTCATGTAGAGATATTATTTGGTTATTAAAATATATTATTTATAGAAATAATATATTTTAGTGTACCTATATCTCTATTAATGGGTTAGTTATTTGTTAGTTTCCCTATTCTTTAAGAATTTGGTAAATTATCTTAGCTATTTAATAGCCTATGTATTATTTAGATATGTGAGGAATATGATAGTATTTTGCTCAATGATTATTATGTGTTTAGATATTTTATTTTGTTAGTAATATATAAATATGAAACATAATCAATATATGGTATTATAATGGGTTCTTTACATGGTCTTTTGAATAATTAGAGTCTTTTAGTTTTTTTTAAATGTTGTCTTTAAAGCCTTACCAGGAAGATGTTGGAAGTAAGAGTTTTTAAGGAGACACCTCAATGTCTTCATGATGGGTAACTTGTATACCATGTCTACATCATTTTAGATCTATAAATTGGCCTGTGTGGATGCTTAATTTACTTCTTACCATGTTTCATTTTGTAGATCCTATCCTTCAAGCATCTAAGAACAAAATCTAGGATTCTATCTATAAATTCAAATGTGCAGTCCATCTATGTATTTATTGTGTTAAAAAAGTATGGGTAAAAATAAATCGGTGTAGCTAGTGTTTAAAATATATATATATCAAATAGACTCTGATCATGCATTTTTCTATAAAATTTTACTATTCATATGCTATTTGTAGGTCTATGTTACAAGCATTAAGTGAAGCATAAATTTTTTTAGTCCAATACATATTCAAATTTATTATGCACTTTCCCTATTCTAATTTGATTTGGATTCAAGGCATCAAATCCCAACATCATCACAAACCTAAAATAGTTCCACACTTCAAATATATAGCTCCACATAATTGGTGTTCTATTTGGTGATATCAATGGATTATTTAATGTATTAAATAATCTAAGATATCTCCACCTATGTTCATACTCTTTTGGTTTGATTGTGCATTGCATAGAAATTTTTAAAGATGGATTGCATTTTTTAAGGAGCATATAGTGAATATTTTATGTTGTTTCTTAGTCTACATTTACATCAAATCTCTATTAAAATAGTTCTTTGTTACATTTTACATCCTATTTCTCCTTTCCATACAGCTTACATGCATTAAATATCTAATTTGCAATCTTATAATTGCATACTATTATATTATCTCACCGTACCACATTCTTCATTCCAATTACATTGACCAATAGTTATCTCAAGAGGTCACAACTAAATACAATTTTGTTTAATTGTAAGTCATTGCCTTTGGAAATATTAGTCAAAATAGTATGTTTTTTGAGTAATTATTTTGTTAGTTTCATGGTTTAATTGATAGTTGATTAAGTTTTATGATTCTTTTAATAATTTATATAGTAATTATTTATAAGTCATATCTCCTAGTTAATTAGATATATTGGTATTCTTGAATTTAGAATTCAAAAGATATTAATTATAGCATATGAGTCTATTTTGAGTTTATCTATGAGTCTTAGTATTTCCTAAAACCATTGTTGGTTGTGTATTAAATAATATAAATAACCCATTAGTTATTTGGTACAGTTATTAAAAATTCATTGTGTCTTTATTTATCAAAAATCCTTAAAAGTGTTAGTCATTATTTATGTCTAGTCTATTGTTGAAATTCAAGTACATATCAATAAATCATTGTTAGATTTTTAAGAAAATCCTCACAGACACATTCTCACTTGTACACAATGTCCAAATTATGAGGGAGGATTTATCAATGACAAAGCCATGTAATTGAGATTCAACAACATTTTTTATGATTAAGTAGATTCACCTACTAGAGGATGGAGGAAATGGAGGCTGGTGGTTCCAGATCCTCTCCTTAATCACCAATGATGAGGCCTCAGAATTATTTGGTGACATATGTAGTGTGGTGTGTTTTCATAATTTCTATTGTGTGTTTGTAAATAAGATTATAATTACATGCCTCTTCAAGCAATGTAATTTTTCTGAAAATTCCAAACATAATCCCCTGATGTGAAAGCATTGTGAGAGGACAAAAAAGTACCAATGTAAGTTAGTTCATGGATCTTAAAAATGTTTTTGGTAGATCCAAAAAACCACCAGAGATAAATAGTTGATGGATTCTATTCATGTCAAGGTTTATGCTAGACTTGATGAAAACCGTGGAAGGAGTGAGCCTTTCTTTGTATCAAGGTTATGATCCAAATAGGGCATGCCACAAGGGGTGAGCATACTATAGGTGAGAGTGTGAATGTTTTTTCACCATATAAAACTATGGGGGGAATGTTAGGGATTAATTTATTACATTGTGTAAGTTTGTATATTTACCAAGAGGTAAAAAGATATTGTGTGAGTGAGTTACAACTCACGCAAATAGATTAGTTGGTTAGTAAAATATATTGTTTATAGAAATAATATATTCTAATGTACATGTATATCTATTAATAGGATAGTTATTTGTTAGTCTTCCTATTCTATAGGAATCTAGTAAATTGTCTTGACTATTTAATAGCCTATGTATTATTCAAATATATGAGGAATATGATATTATTTTTCTTTATGATTATTATGTGTTCGGCTATTTTATTATGTTAATCATACAAAGATATAAAATAGAATTAATAAATATAGCTCTTGTGTTGTTCATTTATTACTTCATACTTATAGTTGTGTTAGTCCTTATGATTTATATGGAAATATGAGAAAATAGGGAAGATTTTGTTCACTTGAGTGCTTGATAGAATGCTTTTGGTAAGTTTTGTTGGTCTTATTTGGTCTTTTCTAGTTTAAAAATTAATGAGGTTTGATATTGTATTTATACCAATCCCCTTGGAGAATATATCACATTAAATCACTTAGGTTAACCATATAAATACCTTTAATTTGAAAATTAGATTAATTTAGGGCATTGGACACTTATGATTTGTGTCAACATAAGCATCTGACTAGAACTCAAGTGTCCTAGAAGCTAAAAAAGTAGGTATATGTCCAAAATTTTTAAAGACATAAGATAAGTAGGTTTATAGCATTATGGGTAAGATAGAAGGCATGTATTGTCAAATTAAATAGGTAAAATTAAGAGATAAGAAATGATGCATAAAGAGATAGTGTATGTGAGCCTTTTGGTAGTAGGAAAAGTCAAGAATTTTAAGGTACATCCATGATATGTATTTTCCAAGTGTACAAGATTGAGGTGATATATAATTCATAAATAGTGTATATAACTTAGTCATTTTATTTTTAATTTCATATTTTAAGCCTAAGATCTATGTTATTTCCCCATAATCTAATGATCACATAGCTTCCTCACATGTCCTTAGGTAAGTGAGGAGCCTCCACTTATTGTTCTCTCATTTTTTTGAGTCTATTTTTACCTTAGTAATTTTTCTTGGATATTCTAGGTAAGCAGGTTTGTGCTACATGCCACAATCCCATGTCCCCACTTTCCCAAACCCTTTTAAGCTTCTTTGAATTACCATAGACCTCCCAAGAAACCATAATGATAACTAGTGTCATGATCCTAGTTACTCACTTCATTATGGCTTTTATATCTGCAAACCTAGGCCTTAGACTTTTCAGATATAGAAGATCATGCCACATGGCATGATCCCACTTCATCATGACCCAAATACTCTATATATTTATAACAAACAATAGACCTCCTAGATGTCTAGGATGATCATGCCATGTGGCATGATCATATTTATTCACTCCCCAAGGATGGTATGTATGCTTACAAGTCTTAGGTAAGGTCTAAAATGAGTGAGATTATGACAAGTGTTAGGATCTCACTACATCATGATCATATAAGTCATCAACCCAATTAGACACCAAATTAGACCCTGAATGAGCAAATAAATGTCATGTGGTATGAATTACTAGTTGGATGATATGTTGACATACACATTAGCATTTCATGAGATTAAATTTGATGGTAGTCAGGTTCATAAAGCCTATCAATAACTAGGATCATTTCTCTTTTGGTTGGACTATTTAAATTTGGTTTAAATATTTATATTTTGGGTCCTTTTTATACAACTTAAGGGTGTAGGACACATATTTCTATGATCAATATATATATTATAAAATTTAGCATCAATAATGGATTAGAAATTTCTACAATATTAGTAGGGCATCCTTGTGTCAAAAGGTTGTGTTATCTCAGCGTGATTTCATTTTAGCTTTAGGTTCTATGGTTTTTTTGGTATTTAGGATGTTATTAAAATATTTCATTTAATTCTTATTTTAAAGGACTAAAATTGAATTACTTTTGATCTAAGGATTTAATCATTCACCTATTAAATAAATCAATTAGGTCATTCAAAAAAAATCTTTTTTAATTGCTAGTTTTATAAGATTTTTATGTTTATTTTAGACTTTTAGACTTAGTTATTTTTCAATTAAAAATTAAAAAATTAAAGTCAAAAAAATAATAAATTTATTCAAAATCTAACAACTAGTTTTTTCTTTCCTATAGGTTTTAATCATTTGAGAGGCTACCATATATCATCACCTTAGAGCTCCACTACTCTAGAATTCTTGGGATAAAGAACTCACCCTATGAACCTCTAGGTGCCTAGGATCATGCCATGTGGAATGATCCTATTTTCCTAGGCTCTCAAGATGATTAGGACATAGTAGACAAAATATAAACCTTACAAAGGAATGGAATGATGCCATATGGAATCATCCCACTTCACTCTACTATAGGATTAAGTAGGAGTATGACAAATCAAAGATCAAATAAGTCTCTTAAATGATGTCACGTAGCATAATCTTGGACCTTTGGGGTAGTTAAAACATTGAATAATGAGTGAGGACCTATTATTCTTTGAAGGAGTGATATTTTATCATTTGTCAATATATTGTTGCATCATGTATAAATGAGTGAGGACCTTTATGAGTAGGACAAAATCTTGAACTTGACACCTACCTTACCCATTTAGGTCATTAAGATCCAAATTTTGGACTATAAATCAAATCAGATATGTATAGTCATGAATTTTATTTTATTATAATGACTAAAGGTACCATGTGATTCAAATTCCAAATTAATTAAGATAGTGGAATTAATCATAATATTTTATGTGTGTATTGGGATTGAACCATAGCATAAACAAAAAAGTGTTGTCTTGATTAGGCAAGGCAATCACCAAATAGAGTATGGCCAACTAATTGGCATGAGGATATCTTCAATGATTCCATGCACCCAAAATTTAATTTAAATATCAATTAACATGGCCTTGACCCTGATTTCATCATGATTTTTCATGGCCCAATTTAAATTTGAGCCGAGATGGGCACGTCTCATTAAGTGTTTACAACCACTAGTTAGATGGTTAGTTTTATGACTTAATGAACTAAATGGACTATAAAAGACCAATTATTCATTTTAATGAGGGCTAATCCATTTATAATTAGAGCTAGAGTGGATGAAATTTCCATTTTCATTTTCTTGTAATTTCATACTTTCTTAGTTTAGCTTTTATTTTAGCATGAGTTGAGGTTGTATGAAGACCTTTTTGTAACTCATATAAATATTGATGAATCTTAGATTTATTTTCCATGAATTAAATTTTATATGAAATATTTGTGAGTGATAGTCATTTTTTATACATGTCCATGGTGATTTCTTCCCTCTTCTGCATAGCTATTTGACCCTCAAACTCCACTATTTTTACTTTTTGCTTGTGTTATTATAACCAAATAAAGAACGATTTCTCATTTGATTTGTCTGTTTAATAGAGCCATAACTATCTTTATTATAAATTAGTTTCATATTTCCTTTATCCTGACCTTTTCTCCTTTTCTCATTTTATATCTATATTATATTAGCTTTAAGATTGTCAGAGTTGCAGTGAGTTGTTTAAGCTTTATATTGACTACATTTTCATCCTTTCACTTGTCTTTTTTTGTACATTATTGAAACCAATAGACTAGTGATAAATTCCAACCAATAGTAAGTTCATTGTTAAATATGAACAAACTAGTTCTTATAGACATAAAATAGACCTAAATTTCTTTCATAAGTCTTAGAACATACTCTAAATAGCCCCCTTTTATGAAACAACTCACATCATCCAACTAAGATATCTAGTTTTCCATGACTTGGAAGATAAATACCTTGGGTAAGTTGTTACTTAACCTACTTCCTTTTAGGAGAGGTGTAAGGAAAGAGGCAAAATATTCATTAGTTAAGCCTTTCTTCTCCTTTTTTCCTCCTGGATTTGGTGTGTTATGCCAAACATACGACCAACATATTAGCACTAGAAGGAAGCCCTAATAAAGTACTCTTTGATATTTATGCCTGATTATGTCTAACATCTTGTAATGTTTCATAGAAAATAATGTTATAGGGTTATAAAACTTGAAAACTAAATATTTTTCATAAAGTTGAAGTTAGTTGAGGGTAACTTTGAGCTATTGTAACTCTCAAGACATAAGAGAATTAGGATTGAAAAAAAGGAAGTATAATCCCAAACAAACTTACTCAACCAATAACTCCACCACTATTATAGTTATTTTCATTACCCCTATTTCTCTCCCTCAAAACCCAAATGGTTAATCCTACCTAGTTAAGAGAAGGTAATTTTCCTATGAACATTCCATGACTTGCTCATGACCTACCCAAAAATCATGAGAAGTTTTGCCAAAGATATGTTCATGGTGAGATAAGGATAGTAGAAGAACACATAAAAACCTTTAAGAATGCCTAAATCAAAACTCAAGTCCAACATGAAGATGTCACTTATATTTTATTACCTTATAGTTTAGATGAGTCAGTGTATAGTTAGTACTTACGTCTCCTATATGGATCAATCATCTCTTAGGTTGACCTTGAGATTATGTTCATTAACCACTTTAGGATACCAATATACCATGTCATACTCTATCACCAATTTTTAGCTACCCATATAAATCCTAATGAGCCCATGAGTATTTCCAATACTGTGTTTCACAAATTGTACAAAAATTTAAGGACCCCTACACATAGATTGAGCTGACTACTATACAAACATAATTGATTTCCCTAGACCCCATGACTTCCATATTCCTTATAAGGACCCTAACATCTATTACATCTTTATTTTTCACCTATAATGAGGTACCTATTATTGAATAATAGATGGTACCCCAACGATATGGTGTTGGCCCCTTGCCCTCATTAGAATAACCTGATGCATATAACTAAATTCCTATGTTTAACCATCCTCTTATGTATAACACTCTTTTAATTAGTCTAATCCTAAAATTTAATTTTGAATCCAATATATAATTTGATTCCCTTGAACCCCATGCCTAAGAATCAATCCTATACTCCTCTAAATCATGTATTATCATAGCTTATGAGTCAACAAATCATTTTAGTTTCTTATAATAACATCGATACCATGCCTAGTTCAAGTAGGTATGCTACCCCTAATCATAACCAATAGGTTATCCCTTCATTTCTAAATAATCAAACACCTACTAGTAATGCCCATAACATGGTGCATCCTATTATCCCTACATTTTAAAAATTATTACATCAGTGGCTAGCTAACCACCTCAAGTAGGAAGTAATCAAAGTGCCCATATGACCCTGAGGTAGGTAATTTATAGTAGATGATTTAGATATTTACCAATGATATGGTCAATTTGCACAGACATGTGCCTCAAAACACCAACTTGGCTATGAACAACCGACCTCAACATAAAAATAAAACTTTCAAAAGACTAAAAAATAGTGGAACACTATGCCCAATAATGTAAATTTGCCTAGTGCCCTTGATAACACCAATCAAAATAATAATAGTGCCTCTAATTTAATAAACATGGCAAACCTAGACATACCCACTTGGTGTAGACTACATAATACAACTAACTATGTGTTGATGCCTTAATATGTATCATAAGTGCTCAAAGTGTGTAAAGAACACTTCTCATTATAGAATTAAGATAATTCAATTCATGAATTATAGTTTGTGATAATCTTGTTATCTATCGGTGGAATAGAGGTAAAGCAAGTGGATTGTTTCATAATATCTATAAAGTTTGGTGGTTGGGATCCACCTTGGCCTATATCATTAAAAATAATGAAGCAATATTAACTAATATTAGTGAATTATGATCAAATATAATATAAATACTAATCTAATATATATATTTACAATATAAATTAAGTTGGAGTGATTTGGCTAAAAAATAAACAAAAGGAAGGTAAGGAAGAAAAGACATGTTGATCTTCATCCCAAACATCCTAAAAAAGATCAAATGTCCTCCAAACATGCACTTAAATAATGTATAGTATGAAATAGCATGAGCACAAATATTACTACACATTAGGTTAACATCTAAGGAATGAGATAATTTCAAATAATAAATAAATTCACTTTAAATATTTACCCTACAAGCAAATAACATTAGCCTAAATGCAATAAGAGTAAAGGAAATAAAATGAACCTAAGAACTTTCAATCAACCAAGCATTGGCACAAGTTAACAACTCTATAACTAAAATATGCACACTAATAATTCATAATAACCCTTTAAATATAGAAATAGAAACAAGCAAGTTAGAGAGAAACCATAATAACAAATGACATAAATGAATATAGATAATCTTTATAGAATTCCTTACCTACATTAATTGCTCAAAAGTTTACACAAGTTTTTTGGCTCAAAAACTCCCCCCTTTTTAATATGATAATATTCATTTTATATAATGCAAGGAAGTATGTCACTCAGTCATATCTAATTAAAAAAGTACAAGTGTAAGGATAGTTGTCCTTTATACAAAAGTTCTAAAATACATTAAACTTTCCCAAGTTGACTAACCTATTAGGCAATGTGCTTACAAGTTGCACATGCCTTTGAAAAAAGAATATTCTATTTTTAAAATATTACAAAGCTTCTAAAAAATATATATCATTAACTACCTTTGCCTTAGGATCCTTGTGCTAATCAAATCCCTTGTCGTTGTTGTATTAATTTTACTACCTTCTTATGTTTCTCATCAATAAGCTTCAAATTAACCACCAACTCTAGTAAAATGTCATCTTCCTGATCAACTAGGTCTCTAAGATTCCTATCATTTCTTCCTACAACCTCCTTAATGCTCCTTACCTTAGTAATCTTTTCTTCTGCTGTTAGGATCATATCTATGACCCTATTTTTGTATGTCCCAAATTTGCCTTGGCTTTTGCTCCTTACTTCCTACATGACCAAGGTGGTCATGTGCTTAAATTATTCATCCATTATGAGTCCCATTAGGCTAAGTGTTGTTGGTTTAGCAATCATGGTCCCAAGGAATTTTTATATCCTGGTTATTATCTCCTTTTCATCTCTAAGGAGTCTTTTCAAGCTCTTGTACCATGTACTCAAACCCTTGATATTATCTATAATCAATCCCATGGCTGTGTTCAAGTGATCTAAGTCGATGGTCTTGAAATTAAGGATTTGATTATGTACCAAGATTTTGACCAATTTCTTTATTTTATCTTATGAATTATTCCATTGGATGACTAAGCTTTTTGTTGTTGCATCTTGTTAGCTCAATACATTTTGTTTAGACCTCATTGACTATAAGGAGTCAAACATATCATAAAAATAGGCTTCAAAAATATTTCTCATGGCATTAGGAACTGATTATTTAGATTGTTTATCTAAATTTTCCTTCTATTGTTGTAGATTCTCCCTCTATTATTACAAGCCTTTGATGGCATCCTACAACTAAGATGATTATGATTGCGCCAATTCAAGCACATTTTCCTCAAAGATGGGGTTTTCACTTGATCTTTACCCTTCAACAAGAGTCAAGCCAATAAATGGTTTCACTTTTTGAAAATTAAATTCTTTTACCCAACCATGGCTTTCTTCTTAATGACTCTTTACAATCCAACCATTATTGGGTCAAACCTAACACCAACTAATGATTGTGTCACTAGAAGAGTGGGGTTTCAATTTGTGTTCCACTTGGCTCTCCTAGAGCTATCATCCTTTATTAATATTCCTTGTGTAAAGCCATATTCCATGGCTTAAATTCATCATGCATAGTCATATTGATGGATTTTGTAATGGCCCAAGGATGGTGCATGATATCAATCTTTTACAACTTTCCATATATAAACCATTTAGGAATGGTTAGACCATGAATTGGGTTTTCATCAATGAAAAGTTTGACCACAATTAAAGGATGAGTGAAAGTCAACTTAGGCTTCTTTCATCCTACTAAAACTAAATATAACTTATATTTTCTCTTTAGGGTACACATTATAACTATGTCTAAGGCTAATTCCTTCCCATTTTCTTTCTCTATCTCTTCAGCTTGAAGTTCTTCTTCATCTGATTCATAGGCACTATCTAGTATCTTAAGGGCATATTCTAATGTTTACTTAAGATCCAATGCTACAATTTCAATTACTTCAACCTATGATCTTGGCTCTTTAGGTTAGGTTGAGGATGATGTTATTTCATTAGGTCTCTTTTCCTCTGGTCTCTACTCAATCAATCCCCTGAGATTTTGTGTTTCTATTTGTGTTTGATCTAGATGAGGTCTAGAACATGGAACCCCTAACAAATGGTACTACTTGGGTCCCATTTTCCATATAGCATCACTTGGTTTCTATTCTCTTATAAATCTAACCATTGGTTTGATGTTGTGCTTCTTTAGTCTTGCCAAAACCTTGGTGAATGAAGAAGCCCTGGTATACATGTGATCAAAAGGACTGAGTTGATGCTCATACTTCATATTGATCCCCTTTGCCTTTAAATTTTTCTCAACCATTTCATATGGGTTATAGTGTCTTAGCTCATTAAGCTACAAATTGAAGGAGGTTCTATGTCTGGAGGTAGCCTCTATATTATACCATTGTTGAAACATAGTCCTTCTAATGGTTATGGCTAGTATATGAAGAAATCCTTTCCTCTTGGTTTTACATAAACCATCTACCCCATTATATATCTGATAGTTCACATCTTACTCTACTATTTTTATTATCACATAAATTGGTAGCTTGAGGGGTTGGTTTAAGGCTCTTTTAATCTTAATGATTGTGCAATCAGGATAGAGCCATATATATCTCATATATTCCACAATATTCTTAATTAGGGGGTTGACCCTCATCATTAAGATCCCTATGATGGAATAAACTAAGGATAGATAGACATAATCACATATGAATTATATGTGATCTATGTATTTAAAAATGTGAAATTTGGAATAATATTGGGTGACTCTTTGGGTTCCCTCAAGTGATCATTATTTGATGCTATGAATCTTAGTGGTGGAAATTAAGGTATGTAGCAAGTATGACATCATATAAAACTGACTCTTGGTCTTCTTATTTATTCTAAAGAACTGTATGCTTAGATAGGTGCTAATAACCTCCCCAAGAGGAGTGAGTTCTCTCTCAACCATAAAATAGACTAGGGGGACCCATAGTTTGTTCACATAAGTGGTGGTTGGATTTCCACATAAAATATATATCAAGGTCATAATCATCTTAATCCCAAGTCTAAATTGGCTAATTGGGATGTTAGCATTGAAGTTTGATAATACTTAATTATCATAAAATAACCACATGGTAAGGATGGTATTTAGGTCATTTTCCTTAGCCCAGTTATTTATGGTGGTCATGTTTGTTTGGGGCTTTGGTAGCTTATAATAATTTTTAAAGGCCAAAAGATAAATATATGCAACCTTTCTAAAGCTACATTCATGAACTATCATGCCTTTATCACTTTTACAATATTTAAATATAAGAGAGATGACATGAATGCAATTTAGTACCTCTAGTTGGGCTATTATGAAATGAAGATCAGTCATTTGGATGGCCACAATGTCATAATATCTCCTTTTCATAGACAAGTTCTTCTCTTCCTCTTTGGAAATGATTGGTTTCTCTTGGATTGTCCAATATAGCTGGGACTTTTTTTTCCCTATGTTTAGATCCATTCATCAAACTATGTGTCCTTGAAAATTCTCCCCTCTAAATCTGAATTTAGATAGAGTTCCACATCTTCTTTGTATCTTCACACTACCATAACTATGAACCTTGAGAATTTTCTCACTAGTGGTCTATAGTTTGATTCTGAATTCAATTGCCTTTTACTCCAATGATGATTTAATATTTTAGACTCGACTATGATTAATTTAGGATCAAATTAGGGTTTTTATAGACATTAGAACTTTTTTCAACTTTAATGGTGGTGGCTATTTTCACTTAAGTGAACTTTATACCTTAGATTTCCATCTAGATCATGCATTTATACCTTTGTTTTTCTTTGCCCATAAGATCTCCAAATTTGTCATTTTATGTCTATGTGGAATGACTATGGCATCTATGTGGAATTTTCACAACAAATTTGCTCATTAATTTTTAAAATTAGACCATTTCCTTTTGAAAAATATGCTTATATTTCACACTGTCAGATATCCTTGCATGGCTCAACATTAGCCATTGATCTTGATCCCTTGAGTTAAATGTCATTGGTCACTATATGTATTTGACTCCAAGGTTATGCCACTTAGTAGTCCTATGGGCCTTTTGAGCTCTACACCTTATCAATTATATAAGCTCATGCACTTTCACCACATGACCATCTGTGGTTTCTTTGTATCATCTTTGACTTTTCAACATTGATTACACACCATTAGATCTGATGAGTAAAAATAAACATGAACCATTAAACATTGGAAGATGCACAAGATTTACTTTTTACTATACACTAAGGTTGTTTCACTTTTTAATCCCTCAAGTCTTTTGAGCCCTATAATCTATCAGTCTTGCTAGTTAATGCATTCTTTTCACATGGTAGTCTCACATTAATAGGGAGCTTCATTAAAAAATATACCCTCATCCCACATCATCTGATCATCATCATTTGAATGAACATAAGCCATTCAATTATGATCCATGGGATGTATTTCCATTATCTATTCATTTTCCTTTGGCATTGACCATGACACTTGTCACTTCCTCACCATCTCAAAGGTGTTGTTGAAACTTTGGCTAGCTACGCTCCATTTGATCACATCTATTCGAGCAAACATGGATCATTGATCGTGTAAAGATACACAATATTTAATAAAGGGTCAACACACATAAATAACTTATTTTAAAGACTTTATACTATGGTTTTATTTCATGTTAATAAATAAAAAATAAACCTTAGGCTAAAATTTTTAAGCTAAGATTAGAACATAATAAAAGTGGGACCCTATGACTAATAATAAAAGGACTTAGTGTAAGGTTTTTAACCTAAGGTTTTATCATATTAATAAATACATCAAAACTTTAGGTTAAAATCTCTAAGATAAGTTTTTTAACAACAGGACAATTCAAATAAAAGCCATAGCATAAAGTTTTATCCTAAGGTTTTATTGTATTAATAAATATAATTGAAACCTTAGGGTAACTTCTGAGGCTATGTATATATAATAAAAATTACCCTTTTAGTCTTAATATTTATCTCACATCATTGGATCTTGGCCATCTAAGTGAACTCAGATCATCGATCTCAATCCATGGGGTCAAGTGAGATTGGTCCCATGGAACAAAATCTTAGACTTATCAAGCCCATCTTGCACCATCTAATTATGTTCACCCAATTAAATGTTGGTCATTAATCCTAAAAAAAAGCACATTGTTTAAATTAGGACTCAAAGATATATAGAACATAGGATATAGTATTAATGGCAAGGTCTTGTTTATGTTAATAAACATGAATGAGACTTTAAGACTGAGATTTTAGTCTAAGTTATAATAAAATGACCATGGATTACTTAGACCAAGCTTAAGATCATAATAAAAGGATCCTACAATGGTAAATTTAGATCATACTAAGGTAAAAGGGAACAAGAAAATTAGGACATAAAGGAAACCGAGCATATAATTTTTAGACTAAGGTTTAGTGGTGTTGAAAAACATGACTAATCCCTAGTATAAAAATTGAACTAAGTCTATGGTATTTTTAAAGTGTTCCCATGTGAATTGTTATTACCAATTTGAATTTAGTCTAAATGAACATGTCCTAGGGTTTTTTGAATGAGGGTTTCAAAAATATTTAAACATGGATTTAATTTTGACATTCTATAGACCAAAGGCTAGTAAAATCCCAAGTTGGGATTTAAACTGTAAAATCTAGGCATAGTTCACTGAAGGAGGGTTCCATTAAACTTTCAACTTAAAACATGAAGAGCAAACATTAGCAAACTTAGACAAGGTTAAACCAGAGTCATGAACAAATAATCCAATTCAATGTGTGTATGATCTTCAAATACAAATAATGTGCAAACATTCTAGTGACACTTTAATCAAGTGACTTTTCTATTTTAAGGTATAAATTTACATAATTTATCACAAGGGTCCCCATTTTTTAGAAATGGGGATATGTTGACCTCAACACTATGCTAAAATAAATTGTGCTTAGTTTACATTGTCTTGAAACATATTCCAAAAGGAAATAGATAACCTTAAAATAGTGACTATGCCAAAAAATTGTAAATCAATCCCAAGGGGAGACAATCTAAGCACTACCATGGTCTTGGATACCTATGATTTTCCATTTAAAAGTGACAATGAGATTGAGGACAACCTATATGATTTCTAGCTTTTAAATAGTTCTAAATGGGGAACAACTATCAAATGATAAGTAAATTATAGATTCCTTTGACTACTTCTACCCCTTTGAAAAATATTCAAGTTCCCCCTTATGAAAACTCAAGTGATAACCCTCCTCCCCCAAGGTACCTACTACTTCATATCAGCCTAGGAATAGTGATGCACCTCCTTAAGTTTATAAACCACTATAATAAAGTAAACATAGATATAACATCATAGAATACCTAACGAAAAGTAAGGCCAACATAACAACATTTGAGTTACTTCATATGTCTAACCAAAAGGACTTATTATTGAAAGAATTGTCTACCTCAACAGGAATGAAGCTAATAACATTTTTTATGCTCATGTTTTTATCTATAATGAAAAAATGGAGACCCCATATTTTATACTAACACTCATAATTTTTGTTAAAAACTACACATTTTTTCAATGGATTCAAGTGCTTCAAGGATTGTGATGTCTCATTCCATTTATTCGTAGTTGGGATTGACACCCACTAAATCTACTAGAAAATTTGTTTAGTTAGATAAATCAAAGGTTAAAGTTCTTGGTGAGTTAAATCACATCCACATGTAGTTGGTATCTGATCCTTAAGTGGAGAAATCCATCAACATCAAGGTGGTAGATATACCTGAGGCATATGGGATGTTTCTCAACCTAGATTGGTCTAAGACACTCAATGGATATATGGAAACCGATTTCTCTCACATTTGGATTCCATATAAATTTATGCCAAATCATATTAGGATTGAGAAGGAGCCAAATATGTCTCACATGATTATAAAATATAATAAGACCAATGAAATCATGTATGAGTAATATAGACTAAGGGTTTATGCACATGAGAAGGAATCAAAGCTTTTGAAATATATTCCATCAACATGTTGATTGTATAAGAAGATATTGAATTTGAAGAGTTGGATTAGTTGCATGAGGTGGATATGCTATGTACCCAAATTAATTTTTAGTTTACATTCCTTTCCTAATACATGCAGAGGTTGAGTAAGGCCAGTTATTTGAGAATAAGGAATGTAAAAGCTTAGAGGCTATCCATGCTTCCATTCTAAAAAATTCTACACCAACATCTACTACCAAGGATTAGACCTAAGGATCATTAATAATTTAATAATAAATTATGTCTAAGCCAAGATGTGGAAGAAATAAAAAACAAATGAACATGGTAGTAGCACCCACCTTGAAAATCCACTATGCATAGCTAAAGATCATATGTGGACCCTGAAGTTTGATAGATCCAAATCAATTAGCAAGTATGGTATTGGGATTGAGTTTATCAACCCAAAAGGGAGGTCATATTTAGAATTATTCTAACTCTAATTTTCTTTTTCTAAAAGTGTTTCTGAGTATGTAGTATTAGTGCATGGCCTCTATTTCACACTAAGGAAGAAGGTGAAACACCTAAAAGTCCTTGGGGATTCAAAATGAGTAGCCAAACAAGTTAGAAACCATTATGATTGTAATTTCAATTGAATGCTTAGGTACCATAGTAGAGTGTGGAATTTTTTTTGAAGACTTAAATGCATTCAACATCTAAATGTTTCCCTAAAGAAAGAATTATATGGCATATTAATTAGAAATGGTTGTAAGCACCTTGAAACCCATTATTAAGTTTAGATTGATGATTTCTCAATAGAGTTTGTGTCTAATCCTCATATTATAGATAATATTATAAACCTCCAAGTCTTAAATGATGAAAAACATATCTTTACTTCATCACCAAAACTAACACAAATAAGTCCCAAATCATTGATGAAGATAATAGGGGGATTTTGAACTAGATGAAGAAGGGGTTGTCAACTTGAATAATAATAACATACTAAAAGGTATAGTATCATTGGACAGGCATTTTGGCATTGACTATCCGGGTGACAAGGAAAACATATCCCCTACTAAATAGATTCATCATCATCATTACAACATGGGCAATGTAATGGAATCAAAGCATGCACTTTTAAGCATAGCTTGCACCTAGATTGAAATGCAAAGGGTTGTGTAAGTCTCAAAAAACTTTGGTGACAATGTTTCAAGGAGATAAGAAGATTTTAAAGTGTTTTACACCTCTATCTTTATGCATACTATTACCTTGAAACATGGTAACAAACCATTACACTAAATACAAAGGCCAGTCAATCCATTGTTGGAGCCATTACTTTTCAAATAAGCATCAAAGTTAGTTTCTAAAACTATCATCTATCATGTTAGACACTCCACTTGGGTGGCCAACTTGGTACCATTTCAAAAAAATAATGGGGAGATTAGACTTTGCATGGACTTCATAATCTGAACAAATCCTTTGAAAAATATAAATACATGTTGCCTCCACTAGATTAAGTCTGGTAGATAGTGAATGACTCTCAAATGATGTCATTTTTATGGATATTCAAGATATAATTAGGTAATTGTCAACTATGATAATGGGATACATATAACATTTACAACAAAGTGGGGTACATTATCATATAAAAGGATGCCATTTGGCCTAATCAATACAGGTGCCACCTTCTAGTGGTCCATGGATATTGTGTTCAAGACCTCATTAGAAGGTGAATAAGCATAGACATGCATGACCTAACAATATTTTCAAATAATAGAGAATATTTAATGTAAGAGTTGATAGTGGTCTTACAGAGGTGTAAACACCAAGGAATATCCATAAACCAAAATAAATGCATATTTATGGTCACATAGGGTAAATTTTTGGGTCACATCATCATGGATGAGGTATTTTAATAGACCTAGAAAGAGTAGATACCATTCTAAAAATCATGTTGCTTAGTAGTAGAAAAGATCTAAAGTCATTCTTTAGCAAAATATTCATAAGGAATTTCATCTATGGATTTTAAATGTAGTCTTACTAAACAACATGCTAAATAAGGATGTTAAGATTTAATGTATGATTGAATCAGAAGCATATTTTCTCAAATCAAAATGTAAATTTTAAACACATAGGTACTTATCAATCCTGACTACACATAGCCCATCTACATCTACTCATTCACTTCAAGACACTTAGATGTTATTGCTCTTATGCATAGGAAATAAGTTGGATATGAGATGCCTATCTCATTTATGAGTTTCACACTTAAAAATGTTAAGATTAGATAATCAACCATTGAAAAGTTAGCTTTTTCCTTGATCAAAATATTCAAAAAATTTAGGCACTACATCTTACATTATAAATTATTTGTTATTATGCCTAAACTAGACATTAAGGTAATGTTGATGAAAAATAAGTTAGGTGAAAAAAATCAAAAATGGATGACCATCCTAAAATAATTTGATCTAGAGTTGTAGCTAGTGAATATTTTAAGAGGTCAGGGGCTTAGGAAAACCATGGCTAAGGTGGATCCATATATTACTTGCCGGTAGTATAGAGTAAAAAACATTACAAAAGATAATTAGTACCAAGATGTGGTCTATTATTTGTTGAACAATGAGTGCCCAAGCAATAGTTTCATGATCAAATTAGGTGTGTTGTATAAACAAACCATGTAGACATTTATCTAAGATGCCTAAACAAAGTTGAAGCTACTAAAGTACTCAAAGATTTCCTTGAGAAGTATGGGATTGGTCATAGTTCGAGTGCCATGACTCATCAAATAATTAGAGAAAGCTATTACTGGCCTCATTTTTTAAGGACACACATGCCCACATAAGAAGCTACCAATTTTTTTCAATTAGTTTCACATAGAGAGTGCACTTTATCCATAAAACTATAGCCAATTATTAAGTCTCATCCATTTGCAAAGTGAGGACTTGAATTTATGGGGGCCATCAATGCTAATTCCTCCTTTGGACACAAGTTTATCCTCATCAAAACTCATTACTACACAGACTGGAGGGAAACTAAAGCATTCAATAATCACACAATTGAAGTGGTGATAAACTTCCATGAAGATGACATTGTCACCATGTTTGGTATGTTGTTTGTTTTAGTATGTGACATTAGCCCTAGTTTCTCCTCATTATAATTTATTGAGTGGGCTTATGAAAACTAGGTAATCCTTAAATTATCATCCAATTACTACCCATAAGGTAATAAGTCAATTAAATCAACTAATAATAAGTTGTTAATGTGATCAAAAATGTCTTGGATAGGAATCCTAGAAATTAGCATATTGTTCTAAAATTTGAATTATGGTTTGATAGTACTAGGATCAAGTCTTATCTAGACACTTCCCCATACCATATAGTGTATGGCCAAGACTTGGTCTTCCCTGTAAAACTTCAAATATTGACCTTGTTATTCATTAAAAATTACCTAGGGTTTGATAACAAGATAAGGGCTCACCTCTTGAAACTAATACAGCTAGACTAATAGCATGATGTAGCCTTGCTTCACTTTAACAAACATCAATGAGTTGTTAAATGTTGGTTTAACAAATGAGCTAAAAAAATCCTTTCAAATCTCTAATTTAGTCATTCTTTGGGATAAGGCTCATGAAAATAAGGGTCAACATATAAAATTTGATGCCTTTTGGCTAGGTTCCTTCCAAATATCTAAAATCATGGGAAAAAATGCTTTCCACCTAAGGTGTCTAACTAGTGAGGATGTTCTATTCCATATCAATGTATATTTCTTCAGGCACTAATTAAAAAATTTAATTAGCTTTGGGTGGTCCTATTAATAATTTTCCTTTTACTTCCTTATTATTTTTGCATTTATTTTTTTATAATTTTATTTAGGTTTATTCTTTTGCTTATTTTTCTATTTTCCTTATTGGGTATGTTCCCAATTATTTTTCTTATAGTTTCACTATAATCAATGATATGATGAAGAATAATAATTTTTTAATTACGTAGCACAAATGACATTCTAGTGCATAGGTACTTAGAGTTTTATGGCATTAGATTCAATCTTCAACTTAGTTCTAAAAGCCTTAGGTTGTTTTCTTGTGTTTTGAATGAGTTTATGTTTGGTAAGTTGGAAATGGGTTGTTTAACTCTTTAAGATATTCTCTTGAAAACATTTCACAAATGAAATTTTAATGATCTCTAATTTTTTGTGGAGTAGCTAAGGTCTGAAAGTGAAAAATCTATAATTTTGCTTTTTGTTTACCATAATGATCCCCAACCCAATATTGAAATGTTCAAGAAAAGGTAAAAATACAAGAAAAGGAAATCAATTTCATTATTTAAAAACTCAATCTCTTGGTGATTCCAACAACCTTTACTACGGTTATGGATGCCTAATTGGTAGTAGAGCAAGGCTTTGTGTGGGACCAAAGGCTTCTCTATTAAGGCTATATATGCCTGTATAGTAGTGGAACAATGTCCAGGTATTCATTCCAAGGTATAATTCACTAGTTATATGATCCTAACTCTAGCACCTAGTCCTTACAAATTCTAGGAAGAAAATGAATGCAAACGTACACACTAGACAATGAGATTGTCTAATTTGGGTTGTGAAGTATTTATATTCTTATATTTGAATAAGTTATTTCATGTTCTAAGCATTGGGATAATCCAAGTTATTCTAGGTTTTAGGAAGTGTTTTAGCATTCAAAAAATATTCAAGAGTATTTTGTATTAGAGTCTCCATTTGTTGTCACTTACACAACATGCCCTAATTTCTTCATAAAATTAGATAACCTTTTTTATTTAGAGTCTATTCTTCTAGGTTTTTAGTCAAGTTTTGACCTAATTTATCTATTAATATAATTAGGAATGTCCTTGAAGAGTTGAAATCTTTGATATTTTATTGGCTTTACTCTTTAAACTAAGTCTGAACTTAAAGTATCCATTGTATGCATTTAGTTTAGAATATTTTAGAAATTAGGGTATTGATATAACTATCTAAATTTAACAAGTTGATAAGTCTTAGTTTATTCTAGATCATGTTTTTGATCTACATTAAAGTTCCTATTTTGAGACCATTTCACCTAAGATTTATACATATTACCTAATTATTACAAATTTTTTAACATATTTTCTTGAATAATTTGACCCATTTATGCTTTATTTAAATTTAGAATGACTAGGCATTCATGCAACTTTATTCCTTTACCTAGTCATTCTTCATAAAAATAGGCTTACTTAGCTTTAGGATTGATCAAATTACCAAGTTTTTAAAATTGTTTATTTGAGACTTAGTCACTTTTTTTATTTCAAACTTAGTCATTTTATTTTAAATATCATATTTTAAGTATAACAATTATGTTATTTCTTTATGAGCAAACAATCTCCTAGCTTTCCCATGAGATCCTACAAATAAATGAGCCCCCACTTATCACTCACTCACTTTATTGGGTTTATTTTTACCTTAGTCATTTTACTTGGATCTTCTAGGTAAGTAAGATCATGTCACATGGCAAAATCTAGTGTCCATGCTTCCCCTAACCCTTTTAAGCTTCTTTTAATGACCATAGACCTCCTAAGTAATTGGGATGTTAAAAAGTGTCATGATCTTAGTTACTCACTTCATTTTGGATTTAATATTTGTGATCATGGGCCTTAGACCTTATAGATGCATGGGATCACACCATGTGGCATGATCCTACTTCATCGCAACCTCAAGACTCTCCATATATTTATAACCAACAATAGACCTCCCAAATTCACAAGACCATGCCATGTGGAATAATAATGTTTCTTTACTCCCTAGGATGTTTATTATGCTTGAAATTCTTATGTGAGGTCTAATATGATTAAATTATGACACGTGTTAGTATCTCATTACATCATGATCATATAAGTCATCAACCCAATTAAATACCAAATTAGGCCACTTCAGCATATATTTGTCACTAATTCTAGAGAGCCTCTATCTCCTAATACATGTCTTATATTATTAATATAAGGCACTAAGGGTACCTCACATAAGTCACAAACATAGGATTCATACACTCAATGATGGGTTCTAAAATCCCCAAGAGTTCATCATGCTCAACAACATACACAATATTCTACATGTCATCAATATAATAGTTGGAATCATGGTACAAAGGGTAATTGAGATTCAAATTCTCCATTTAGTTCATCTTAGTCAACAAAACATAGCCTTTCCCCTTCATGAGAGATTACCATTCATATTATAGACACATGGTTTATTGATTGTGAGTCCCTTATAGGACTCGCCAGGTAATATATTTCCTTCCCTTTTGTCTTTTTACTTTAGGGCATGTGGATGCTTATGTTTAGTTCACATACATTAGTTAATATGTACACTATTATTTAATACTTATTTGTATCTAGTTTTATATCATATATGCTTCATGATTGTACATGAATGAGTGCAGAACATATAAGATGCCATTCCCAAACCCAATTGTAGGTTGTTTTAATTTTTAAAAATAAAAAATTGCATTCAAATAAAATTATCACATTCAAACAAGAGTGCATCATTTTATTTTATAATTCCCACATTCTTGTCCCAGTAAGCATGTGATACTATTTATTAGATCAAAACCAAACACAATCCTCTTACAACTTGTTTATATACCAACAAGCTCACTGGGGATATCTTATTGATAGGTTTTATTTTTATTTGGTAATCTCATATTTTTCATACCTCATGTTGTAACTTACACAACATGGCCTAATTTATTCATAAAATAAAGGAACCTCTTTTGCTCTAGAGACTAGTCTTTTGGGTTTTTAGTTAGGTTTGTGCCTACTTTATCTATTCATCTAATTAGAAAGGTCCTTGAAGAGAAAAAATATTTGATATTGTCTTCGATTTACTATTTTAATTAAGTATGAACTTAAAGTGTCCAATTGTATGTATTTAGTCTAGAAGATTTTCGTAATTAGGTCTATATTAATATAACTATCTAAATTTATCACCAATCTAATAAGTTTTGGTTTGTTCTGGATCATATTTTTGAACTACTTTAAAGTTCCCATTTCCAAACCATTTCACCTCATATTTCTACAAATTACCTAACTATTTTAGAGTTCTTCTACCTCATTTCTTAAGCAATTTGACCCATTTTTTCTTTATTTTATTTAAAATGACTAGGCATCCATGCAACTTTATTCATTTACTTAGTTATTAATCATAAAAATGGTCTTAATTGGCTTTAGGATTGATCAAATGAGTAATTCTTTGGAAATTTTTATTTGGTACTTAGTCATTTTTGTTTATTTTAGACCTATGTTTAACCCTAAAATCTATATTATATGGGATCTAGTGTTAAAGGGGGAAGAGATAGCTTAGGGCACAAGGATGGTAGACCATCTCAAAAGTAGACCAATTATTTGTAAAACTCAAATAGAATATATATTGAATTCATTATGCTAAAATGTTAACAATAGAAAGTAAAACTATGTCAAGAATTACAATAATAATCAAAACAAGATACTTAATTGGTTATAATGCTAATACTTATATGGATTTCAGAACAAGTAAAAAGTGGACTAGATCTAGATTTTGGAATAGTTACCAAATCCTAAAAATTATACCTCTATAATTGTGGACACTTGTGTCAACTAGGGATGGTTAGGTTGATGTTATTATTTGACCTACATACAAATGTTTGGTATGAAATATTTGTTAAAACTAAATGTGACCACCTAGATTCTTCTAAGTTATGTGTCACCTTCACTCTAGTGCATTTAGATCTAGGTCATAAACTATCACTCCTTATCAAATATTAAAACACTAGTTCTTCATATTCATATTAGATGTGGAAAAAATGGGTTTGTGGGCATATGGTGTTGATTTTACCCAAAAACCCTTTTATCAATGAGCATTACCTACATAGTCAATACTCTGAAGAGTACCTCAAACTTATGATGTTATTTCATGTATGAATATGAAATGTGTGATAAATAATTTTAAAAATGACCTATATTGTAACTTGAAAAATATAGTTCTTAGGATACTCCTTTACTACTTCAAACCTATAGATGTGTTCTCCTTATGATTGATAGAATGCTTTTGGTAAGTTACCTTGGTCAATTTTGGTCTTTATTAGTTTAGGGCTGAATGAGTGTTGATATTATATTTATACAAATTTCCTTGGATAATATCTCACATTAAATAACTTAGTGTTACCATAGAAATATGTTTCTTTTACAAATTATATGACTTTAAGGCACTGTGCACTTATGTTAGGGTAGGACACTTATGTCAACACAAACAACTAAGTAAGGTGTAAATGTCTCAGAAGCTGGAAAACAAATGCAGGTATAGAAATTATAGAGGTAAAAGATAAGTAGATTTATAATACCATGGTCAAGATAGAAGGCTTGGGTCATCATAATACATAAGTTAGACTAAGAAATAAGAAATGAGGCATAAAGAAATAGTGAATTTGAGCCTTTTGGTAGTAGGAAAGGTCTAGAAGCTATATGCATATCCATGATATGTATTTGATAATAAAAAAAATTGAGGTGTTATTTAATTTATTAATAGTTTATACATTCCCCCCCCCTTTACTCTAGTAATGAAATTTCTAACTTAAATGAAAAGGAGTGTGTACCTGGGCGTGTAAAACACACATTTATTTGCTTGAGTCCAACTTGAGTGATTTATTGGAGACTAACTTGAAACAAAGAGCATGTCATAGTATATAATTAGTGCATATAATCTAAAATTAAAAACATTGAAATGATTTAAATTTAAATAGATCAAGTTTTAGGTTTATACTTTTGTATCGATGCAATCATCTTGCCTTTTGACAATTTGATTTGATAGATATATCATTATGAATCACTAAAACTGATATTAAAATAATAATAAATCTATAAAGTGCATATATATATAAATATATATATATATATATATATATATATATATATATATATATATATATATATATATATATATATATATATATATATATTAGGGCACATGCCCCCACCCCTAGAGAAAATATGAACTACCACCTAGAAGTTGAGACTAGCTCAATCATGAAACACAATCATACTTATAACCTAGTGAGTGTGAGTGAACTAAGTCAACTTGCAATATAAAACTAGTGAGGTTGGATGATACAATGAAGTCCAACCTATAAACTTTGAAATATTGAGTGATTAATCACCTCAACCATACCAAAAAATAAACTAACTACTATAGTAGATTAGCTTAATAGAGTCTATAACAGTCTAACCTAGTGGGTGATGATAGTATTTAAAAGTGTTTAAAATCTAAAAATAATTTTATTTTGCAATATTAGGCACATGTTTCATAGCATATATACCTTATATAAGTCTTATGTTTAAGATGTGCATAACAATGGTACCAATATATAGAATTCTATCATAAATGTGTATCTAAATCATATAACTACATAATCTGGCCAATTTGAAAATTATGTAAGCGTGGAGAATCATTAATCTAGGCAATAATTTAGGTGACAATTTAGGTGACAGTTCTACCCCAGTTGATGATGGAACTTCTAGGAGACATAACTTTTGCACCATAACTGTGATTGACTCCCTGTTTGAACCAATGGAAAGCTAAGAATGAGGAGAACATGGTGAGATGGCATTGATATCCACTTCCATTGGGAGTTTTGATTGAAATATGTTTCAAGAACATGAAAATAACATAGTAGCAATTATTTATTTGAGAAGAGATGTTTTATTACTCAAGATTGTAAATACAAACATATGTTTATCTCTGGGAAGAGATGTCTAATTTACTTTTTGGGTTACATCTTAATTTATACACAATTTGAAGGTAGGAGATAGATGTTTAAGGTCACCAATCTTAATTTATATGAAGTGGTTCAACTTCCACGATTCATAACAATACATAATTTGATGAATTACTATTTTTAGAAACTTACTATTTGTAGACTCCACTACTAAAATTGAAATTTGGGGCACTTTCATTGTGTCTTTAGGTGACAAAACCCATCGAGTAAATATATTTTCCATATTTTCATGTTCTTCTCATTCTTAGATTTCCAAAAGTTCAAATGGGGAATCAATCAAAGCTATGGTGCAAAAGTTATGGTTCTCAAAAGTTACATCATCAATTAGGGTAAAACCATCACTTTAATTATTGCTCGGATCAATCATGCATCTAAATCATGTCCCCACTATATATATACAAATCTAAAACTTTATATAAGTGCCAATGTGGAGGACATGTTTCCAAAACATGCCCCCACTATAATTTAGGTATGTTGTGTATTGAATAATTGTGGAAAACATATTTCTAAAACATGCCCCTATTGTATATCTAAAATTGTGCAAATGTAGAGAACATGTTTCTAGAACATGCCCCCACTACAATCTTGATCTATAAATCAATATGGAAGTCATGCATATATGGCATGCCTCTACTAATATGCCCACCCCCTCCATTTTGAGTTGAATTAAGTAGCAAAGAGTACTTACCTTACCTCAAAAGGATAAGATAACCATGTAAAGTATGAAAGTACCATATAACAATTATAGGTAACATGTCCATGTAGATATATCATTGAATTGTAAATAATGTAATCACACCAAGTCCTAAGATGTATGATGTAGATCATGGAAATATATATAAAGCAATATTACAAGATCAACAAGTAATCAAACACACATACAAGAGCATTCAAAATCACATCAAAAGATAATGGTCCAAGGAGACCTCAAACAAGTGGCATGTTCAAATTCCACATAATCAAAGGGACATGACTTAGTCAAATGTCTACAAAATAAGAAATGACATTCAAATTTCAACATACAACAAGCAATGACATATTTAAAAGAGGAAAATAAAGGCATGGGGGTGTAAAAAATAGAACATATTCAAATTCTCAAACAATCAAGATAATAACAAGGTAAGACACTCAAGGAAGTACATACATGAAATAATAAGCAACAAATATAAAATTATTATACTAGTCCCTCGATATATGTGTTAGTAAAATAATTTTAGTACATAGCATATCAAGTAAACTACAAAAAATATAAGCATGGATAAATACATGTATAATTACATATATGATCTCAAACATGATAATGTAATATGACCACATAAGGAGATAACATATATGTATCATGATCATATAGGTGGATGCCCCCAACGTCATAGTGATGTGAGTAGAGGGAATGCCCAACATCTAAAAGTGCATATATTATCTATATGTATATGCCTAAATCACACTCAAAATATGTGTGAATCACATTTGTATATATAAAATATTGATATGCTATGTACCAAAAACATATATTCCAAGGAGATAATAAGATATGTAAATGCTAAAAATATTTTTGGATTTTTGAAGTTTTTTGTTTTTTTTTTTAGTATTTTTCAAATATGTGTGACCTTTAAACCTTAAATTGGAGCTTTTGAATAATTTGGATCATGGTTGGATAAGTTGAAAAGGTACATGGAATGTTCCTCATCACTTTTTACATGTGTAGTAGAAAAACCAATGCTATCATTAGGAATATGGATCAATTTGCCTTCATAAGAAAAGGAAATACCTTATTGATTTTGGTCAATTTGTGCTTCCATTTGATATAACCAATTTTCCTTCATGATAAAAGGAAATACCTTACTTATTTTGATAAATTTATGCTTCCATTTGATATAACCAAAGAGTTCCCAATGTAAATGCATATGGAGATTTTTGTGTCATAAACCAAATATGTATTTTAATCACATTAAAATCACAAAAAATTGGTACTTTTATTTTTATTAAGGATTATTTAACAACCTCCTTTGTTTTTTTAATCTTTTAGATCAAATACAATCTATTTTAAACATTTCATCTTACAAGTAGATTTTTTTTTGTGTGAGATTAATATGGTTATGCCAAAAATATGCAGTAGCAATGAATAATGTGATCATTAAATCTTTTTGGCATGGATGCATTTTTTATTGTTCATATGAGGGTTTTTTCATAAGATGTGGTCCTTGGATTGGTCCCATAATGATTAAACCTTTTAGATACCTCATGTAAATATTAGGAACTCCACATTTTTGTTCATAACATTGATTTGAAAATTCATCTCCATATTTTATGTGAGGAATAAAACTTTGGTACTTATAAGGGGATATGTTAAGCTTATTTGGATGAGTAAGGATGAATGAATCATATCTATGCACATCCAAATATAAATTATTAAATGACTCAAATTGTTTATGCATTTCTCTTTATTTCAATTGAAAAATAATATATCAACCAAAAATGAATTGTAACTCCAAATATGAAAGTCTAAATGCTAGCTCATATGATGTACTTTTGAATTGAATAATATGATCCTGAAGGGATTAATCATCATGTTATTTTAATTTGTGAAAATGTTCTAATGTAAGTTTTGTCACCTTATGGATATTAAAATCCATGAAGAATGCATATTATAATTGTGCAAAATTAGTTAAAGAACCTTTTGGTAGGATATAGAAACAATTATGAGCATCATTGGAAATGCTCATATGGAATACCTTTAGTAATAGTTTATCATCTTTTAACCATTGACTAAAAGAATGTACATAGTTAATCATGTGGTCAAATGGGTCCTTGTAACTCAAAAATAGAGGTAAATATGGTAATTTAAAATTTTGTGGATAAGGATATTCAATTATATATTATGCAAGAGGTTGATTATTGAATGAGGTAACATTTGCAATAGTATTATGGAAAGTTATTTGAGTTTGGAGTATAATAACCTTTTTTTGAAGATCCCAAATATTGTTAATCATAAAACTAATATACTCCATGTAAATGGTGGTGTTTGTATTAGGTGTTATCATTGAATCTATTCCACCACCTCTCTTAAATTTGTGAATATCAATATCAACATCCTCATGGATAACTAATGCAAGTTATGAATCAATGAATTTAGGATACATTGGTAATTGTATTGGATCTCTAAATTATGGTACCCTTGGTATATCATTTGAATAACTTGGTTCACTCACCTTTGGTAGAGATATATAAATTGGTATTGGAGTGATATTTTGTAAAGGTACCTCATTTTGTGTTTTATAAACCTTTTACATGAATGAATTTTTTGGGAAATGAATATCCCTTGGTTTAAGGACCTCAGTTACAAGATTTAGAACATTAGGAGCATTTGACACTTTAGGTTTGTAATGTTTCCCTCTTATTAGTTCCTTAAAGATAATTGTTAAATATGGCATGATGTCTTGGTTAACCTTTTGAAAATTTTCAATATCAAATGAATGGAAAAGAAAATCATCACCCTTGATAAGGGGGACATTATTTATAAATGATGGAATTATGAGGGTTTGAATTAATCCATTTTAAGTAATGTCCACCTTATAAATAATTTATAAATTGATCATAATTTATTTATGTATTTATCAAAAAAATTGATGATCATATGAAAAAGAATCTTGGTCATATTTACCCACTTTTATGATAGAATGTGCAGGAAGAACATGATTAGATGACTTGCCTTATGGGTGCCTCATGGATTTATCTAAAAATTGTAAGCCTTACTAATATGTATTATATATATATATATATATATATATATATATATATATATATATGGTGGGTTATACCTTGCTCATGTTTACCCAACCCTTATCCTTTGTATCCATGTTTTAAAAAATATCAGGGGCCAACATCATATGATGGTGGTGTAGGAATTAATAGTAAAGGATATTTATATTCCTTAAGACGTATTAACTTATCTCTTAAAATGGTGGTATCATGGAACTGATTAGATGGATGGTGGCTACAACCATTCAAATATTTTAGATTAAATGATTTATCAGTTGGAAGGATATAGGATTAATCAATTTTTACCCCTTATTTTATATATATTTAGAGAGTTTGATAATCATAGTCATCAAAGTAATTAATATCATCCTTGATAAGAGAGATAAATAATAAAAATACTAGGATAAGATAGATTTAAAAAATCCTATAAGGTAGGCTTAAGAAAAAATGATTTTTAAAGATTTGGTTCACCAAATGTTTAAACCTAAAATCTAGATTATGGGGGATCTAGGGTTAAAGAGGGAAGAGATAACCTATGACTAATTATGGTAGACTATCTCTAAATTAGGAAAATTATTTGTGAATCTCAAATAGAACATATACTAAATTTATTATGCAAATATGCTAGGAATAAAAAGTACAGGTATGCTAGGTATTATAATAATAATGAAAACAAGATACTTAGGTGGTTATGATGCTAATATTGATCTAGATATATAGCAAGTAGAAAGTGGATTGGATATAGATTTTAGAATAGTCACCTGATTCTAGAAATTATATTTTTGTAGTCATGGAAACTTACATCAACCTAGGATATTTGCCTCGATGTTACTATTTGACCTCAACACATGTGTCTAATGAAGAATATAGATTGAATCTAGATGAAACAACCTATATGTTTTTGTCTTTATGTCAAATTTACTCTAATGAATTCATATTTGGGTCATGAATTGTCACTCCTTATTGAATATTAAAACCCTAGTTCATCATATTCATATTGACTATAGGGAAAATGGGTTAGTGGGCACATGGTTTCAAGCTACACAAGGTACCCCTCTATCAATGAGTGTTACCTACATAACCAATACTCTGAAGAGGGCCTCGAACTTATGTAGTTATCCTCTACATATTATCTCATGTGTGAATCATGTAAATGTGTGATAAATATGTACAATAGTGACCTATCTTGTAACTTGGAAAATATTGTTAGGGATTAGTTTATTACATTGTGTAAGTTTGTATATTTATCAAGAGGTAAATAGATATTATGTGAGTGAATTAAAAATCATGTAGATATATTATTTGGTTAGCAAAACATATTATTTATAGAAACAATATATTCTAGTGTACCCATATCTCAATTAATGGGTTTGTTATTTGTTAGTATTCCTATTCTATAAGAAGTTGATAGATTATCTTGTTTATTTAATAGCCTTTGTATTATTTAGATGTGTGAGAAATATAATATTATTTTTCTCTATGATTATTATGTTTTACTCTTTTATCATGTTA
Source organism: Torreya grandis (assembly GCA_037957365.1). NCBI lineage: Eukaryota > Viridiplantae > Streptophyta > Pinopsida > Cupressales > Taxaceae > Torreya > Torreya grandis. Next base: position 1,207,637 of record JARHVA010005290.1, on the reverse strand, counting down.
ATCATATAGATATTTGAAACAAAATTAATACCTAGTATCAAAGTGCGTACTTTCCATGGTCTTGTAAATAATTAGAGTCTTTCAATTTTTCTAAAACATTGTCTTTGAAGATTTACTAGGAGGACGTTGGAAGCAAGTTTTTTTTTAGGAGACACCTTAATGTATTGATGATGGGAAACATGTATACCATGTTTGCATCTTTTTATATCTATACATTACCCTATGTGGATGCTTAGTTCTCTTCTTGCCACATTTCATTTTGTAGATCATATCCTTCAAGTATCAAATAACAAAAGCTAAATTCTATCTATAGATTCAAATGTGCATTCCATCTATGTATTTTTTGTGCTAAGAAAGTGTGGGTAAAAAAATTGGTGTAGCTATAATTTTTTTAAAAATATACCTAATAGACTCTGATCACGTGTTCTTCTATACAGTTATGCTAGTCATATGTTATCTATAGTTCTTTGTCCCAAGCATTGAGTGAAGCATATAAAATTTTAGTCTAATGCATCTTCAAGTTTCTTATGCACTTTCTATATTCTGATCTAATTTTACTTCAAGGAATCAAATCCCAACATCATCATAGACCTAAAATAGTTTCATGCTTTAGATATATATCTCCACATAATTGGTGTTATGTTTGGTGATACCAATGGATTATTTAAAGTATCAAATAGTCTGAGATATCTCCACCTATGTTCATTCTATTCTCCTTTGATTTTGCATTTCCTAGAAGTTTCTAAAGATAGATTGCATTTTTGAAATATCAAATAGTGAATATTTTATGTTATGCCTTAGTCTACATTAACATTGAATCTCTATCAAGATAGTTATTTATTCAATTATATGTCATATTTCTCTTTTTCATACAAGTTACATGCATTGAATATCTGATTTACAATGTTATAACTATATACTATTATATGATCTCACCATCCCACATTATTCATTCCAATTTCATCAGCCAAAAATTATCTTAAGAGGTCACAACTAAATAAAATTATGTTATATTGTAAGTCATTGTCTTTGGAAAACCTGGTTGAAATAGTATGTTTTTTTAGTAATTAGTTTATTTGTTTCATGGTCCAATTAATAGTTGATTAAGTTTTATGATGGTTTTAATAATTTATATAGTAATTGTTTGTAAGTTATATGTCTTAGGTAATTAGATATATTGGTATCTTGAATTTATAATTCAAAATATATTGATTATATCATATGAGTCTATTTTTAGTTTATCTATGAGTCCTAGTATTTCTTAAAACCATTATTGGTTATGTCTTACAAAATCTAAATGTCTCATTAGTTCTTTGGTATATTTATTAAAAATTCATTGTGTCTTTATTTGTCAAAAGTCCTCAAAAGTGTCAGTCATTATTTATGTCTAGTCTATTGGTGAAATTCAAGTACATGTCAATAAATCATTGTCAAAATTGTAAAAAAAAAATTGCCTCATAGACACCTTGTACATGATACCCAAATTATGGGGGGGATTTCTCATTGACAAAGTCATGCAATTGAGCTTCATCAACATTTTTTCTAAGTAAACAGCTTCACCTACTAGAGGATAGAGGAAATAAAGGTTGGGAGTTTTAGAGCCTCTCATTAGTCACCAATAACAAGGCCCTAAAGGGATTTGGTGACATATGTAATGTGGTGTGTTTTTCATAATTTTCATTGTGTGTTTGTAGATAAGAATAGAAGTACATTCCTATTCAAGTAGTGGAATTTGTGTCCAAATTCAAAACATAATTCCCTAATGTGAAAACTTTGTGAAAGGATAAAAAGTACCAACATAAGTCCATTCATGGATCTTGAAAAGGTTTATGGTAGATCCAAAAAACCACCAAAGTTGAATAGTTGATGGGTCTTGTTCATTTCAAGGTTTGTGGTAAACCTAATTAAAACCATGGAAGGGGTGAGCCTTTATTTGTATCAAGGTCATGACCCAAATAGGGCATGCCACAAGGGGTGATAATATTTCAAGTAAGAGTGTGAATGTTTTTGAACCATGTAAAAACTAAGAGGGGGAATGTTAGGGATTAGTTTATTACATTGTGTAAGTTTGGATATTTACCAAGAGTTAAATATATATTGTGTGAGTGAGTTACAACTCACATAGATAGATTAGTTGGTTAGTAAAATATATAGTTTATAGAAATAGTATATTCTTGTGCACCTGTATCTCTATTAACATGTTAGTTATTTGTTAGACTTCCTATTCTATAGGAAGATGGTAAATTATCTTGGTTAATAAATATCCTATTTACTATTTAGATATGTGAGGAATATGATATTATTTTTCTCTATGATTATTGTGTTTAGATCTTTATTGTGTTAATCATATAGATATTTGAACCAAAATAAATAAATATAGCTCTTGGGTTATTACTTTAGTATTTAATACCTATAGTTGTGTTAGTACCTATGATTTATACAAAAATATGAGAAAATAAGGAAGATTTTGATCACTTGAGTGCTTGATAGAATGATTTTGGTAAGTTTCCCTAGTCTTTTTGGTCTTTTCTAGTTTAGGAATTAATGAAGGTTAATATTGTATTTATACCAATCCCCTTAGAGAATATCTTGTATTAAATAGCTTAGTTTAACCATAGGAATAAATTTAATTTTAATATTGGATGACTTTAGGGCACTAGATGTATGATTTGTGTTGACATAAGCATTTGATTAGGACTCAAGTCTCCTAAAAGATGGAAAATATATGTAGGTCCAAAACTTGTAGAGATAAAATATAAGTAGGTTTATAACATTATGGGTAAGATATAAGGCCTAGATTATCATATTATAGAGGTCAGACTAAGAGATAAGCAATGAGGCTTTGAGATATAGTGTATGTGAACTTTTTGGTAGTGGGAAAGGTCTAGAATATAAAGCTACATCCATGATATGTATTTGCCAAGTATAGAAGATTGAGCTGATATATAATTCATAAATATTATATATAAATTAATCATTTTATTTTTATTTTCATATTTTAAGCCTAATGGTTATGTTATGTACCCATAATCCAATGATCACCTAGCTTCCTCACAAGTCCCTGGGCAAGTGAGGAGCCTCCACTTATCATTCGCTCATTTTCTTGAGTCTAATTTTAACTTAGTCATTTTCCTTAGTATTTTAGGTAATAAATTTTGTGCTACATGGCAAAATCCCACATTTGCACTTTCTTAGACCCTTTTAAGCTTCTTCAAATGACCATAGACCTCCTAAGAAACCATAATGCTAATAAGTTTCATGGTTCTAGTTACTCATTGTTAACATTTTGGCCTCATGAACCAAATGTAAAATCTCATAATTTTAAAATCTTAATGTTATTTATTTTAGATTACTTTTGATGCCTCATAATGCCCTGGTTTATATTAAGAATGATTGAAACAAGCCTAGAGATGATAGACTATCATTTAAATGTCATGTAGGGATGAACATGTTAGTCTAGTTGTCTATTTCATAAGTACACCTATAGAATCAACCAAAGCCAAAATATTACATGGACATCATGTTGTTCATTCCTTGAACATTCTTTATAAAATTCATATCTTGATGAGTTTTATATCTCATTATATAAGTCCTCAAAGTTGAACTAGTAGAGTGGGACATGTGTACAAACATCAAATTTGGGCCTCATGAAATAGTCCTTTTGAATTCAAATGTTCCAAAGATAAATATATGGCTAAAAAGTATCTAAGTCATGAAATATTGAGTTAGTGGGTGATTATCAATGTCAGTGGGTCTAGAACATCTAATAGAGCATGTTAAATCATGCATTAGAGATCAATGGTGAGCTCATAATCAAAAGGTTAGTGTATCCTAAAATTGAATGCACACTTGACAAGTGGTAAAATATCGAGTGACCATATGAAGATATAATGATGTATAATAACTAAAAAAGCCAATGGGTCTAAGTTAATCAATGGTGCATGATCCATCATACCAAAGTAAATCAATGGTGAGTGAAAGGTCAACTAGTCAATGGATCCCAAAAAAGGATGAGAAGCTACAAAGTGTCATGACCACATCAACTATCAAGTAAATCAATGGTACACATTAAATTTATGTAAAGGAAGATTGATGGTGCATGAAAGGTCAAGAAGTCAATGAGATCAAATCAATAATGAGGCCACCATGTGGTGTAAGCATGAAAGCATATTGGACTGATAGCAAGACCTTGAGAAGGGATGTAGAGTTGATAGATGCATGATTTTGGGAGCCTAGATCAAGATTAATAGCCAAGATTAAAATTCAAATCTGAGAGTCTTCAAATGAAGGTCAAATATGGTGTTGGCCAAACCAAGAATAATATTTCAAAGGATTATGTCACCATTAGAGCTTGGTTAAATGCCATTAACTAGATGCAACCATATAGTCAAGATTAATAATAAAGAGGCTCTATTATCATTAAAGATTAGATGCAGGATAGTTTGATTAAATCTAATATAGTATATAATAAAGCTATAGAATTTATGGATCTACATAAATATAATAATTATATGAAAACTAATTTATTGGATTGGTTTTCAATCTATAGTAAAGATCCATATGCAGGTTGGGGTAGATGTAGACATAAATGAGATATGGTAAGGTATCTCATCCTTTGACACAATCTTAGCTTTGACAAGTACATACTTATAACCACTCAAGGTAGTTATAATCATGGCTGTATTAAGTACATGAATATGAGGATTTTATCCTTAAAGTGAAGGGTATTAATGTAAAGGATCTTGAAAAGGATTTATGTAGAGGGGTGTTTGCTTTGTATAGTGGTATTGACCTTCATGATCCATCTTTCCATGTTAGGAAAAGACACAGTGGTATTAATGTAGGGAAGGGATTGATAAAGTTTTAAGCGGATATTGTGACTACTTTTGGTGGTAATCTTGACCTAAATATTTATGACCCCTTCTCCACTCTCTCATGCATCCCTTCTCCTCTCTCTCATCCCATTATGTTATAAATTCAAGTTTTGAGCTCTTGATTTGGATCCCTCTCTTGGGCATGACTAGAATCTACCAAGATTGAGCTTTGTAACCTCTTGAGATGAGTATAATATTGTGTTAAGATTTCATTGTGATTATCTAGTGTATTTATGTTAGTTGATTCACATATGTGGTAGAGCTTTCTCCCTTATCAAGTCTTGATCTCACCTAGTTGGTAGTTTGTCATGTTATGGAGGTCATGCTTTGTGTTTGATGTCATTTGATTGAAGCCAATATCAAATATATTTATTGGTTAGTACCATAGATCATGCATATTCCATCACTTCCCTCAAGCTTTAATCAAATTATGAAACCTCTATATGAAACATTGATGCATAAGAGACTTAGGAGTTATAGATCCAATCATATTTTCTATCTCATTAGTGTTTTATAAGATTAGTAAGAGTGGATAAACAATAATTCTAGGTGAAACACCAACAATAGCTTAGGGTTTCCCTTTTAGTTATCTTTCTCCCCCTTTTCACCCCACAACTAGTAGGTTTTAGTGTAAATGATCTAAGTGATACATTAAAGGAGATAGCCTCATTAAAAATCATAAAAGTATGACCCAGGCTTAGGTGACCCATATCCTTGGGTCATTCCCATGTTGGACTAGGTTTGAGTAAGAAGACTTAAACAATCCTTTGATTAGCTAAAGTATAGCCTTAGCCTCTGATAGTTTATAATATGCCTAGTAAGACAAAATTTTAGCTATTGAATCAAGTTTGCAACACATTCATATTTATAGGTAGTTTCAAGTAATCTTTGGTCCTTATCTTAAGGTATGAGGCATATTCTTGTTCATGATTTTAGTTATCTTCATGTTTTCTAGGCTATGGCATCCTATAGAGAAGGATACTATATTTCCTCTCCTTATTAGTAGTTTCAAAATGATCCATATACATCTTTCTATAATCCTGACTAGTAGTATGAGGACCTATATCAATCATACATGGAGGAGTAATACCATGATCTTCCCTATGAATAGCTAATCCATCATAATATTTCCCCTTCATAGTCCTATGATGAGCCCCCTTATTACCAAGATCATCAAGCCTTATATGAGTCTCATCTACCCCCTCTATAGCCTAATTACCCTCTTAATTAGTAATTTTATCTACATGGAATTCCTAAATAGCCTACTCATACCCCAAGCCATTTTATATATATCATAAAAAAAATTCTATTACACTAGGAGAAGAATATGATAAACATTGATAAGTTGAAGGGGTATGGGTAGGAAATTCCAAACCATGTCACTAGAGGGTTTATTAATTTAGTGTAGTAGACAAAGGAGGAGTGGATGTCTTTCTTTAGGATAGGGTATTTTATAAATAGTAGTGGCATGCTTGACATAGATGGACTCATCTCCAAGATTGAGGATAAGTTGGTAGCCCATGAAGAACAAAAAACACTTCATCACCCATCTTGTCTTCCCTCATTCACTCCATGTTAACTTCATGTTGATATTCCCATCATCATTCATAATCCCTCACCAAATGAGTTTCAAAGTTATCATAGTTCCCCCCAACTCCTCTCAACCTTCCCCTCATGGAAATCTATCCAAGGGAGAGTCTAGGAGGAAAGGAAAGTTATTATTGGGAAGGCTAATCATCATGAGAAATCAAGGTTTGATTTTGAAACATCCCTAACTAATAAAATTGAGCTTGAAAATCAACATTTTCAACATTCAATTATAGTTTCAAAGTCAACATATTAGTAAATTCATTCTTTCATACCCATAGCGAGAACGAGTATAGAAGCAAGGTTTTCTAAACCCAAGTTTATGACTTGAAATAAGATCTAGCAATAAAGAGAAGAAGAAGAATAATCAGGCATAAACCAAGATGCTAAAGTCAATATTAAACAATAAATCATTTAGCCTATACTCATTGTCCTTCAAAATCCTAGAGCCTTTCCTTCATGGAGGGCCATTCAAGAATTAGTGCAACAAAGAGAGGAGGTGAAAGTGATTTAGGAAGGGTAGCTCTATGAGAAAAATTAGGTATCTATGGTTACTTATATGGACCTTTCTCATCTTATTGAGTACTTTTAGGGATCTACTATACCTATCCTAGAGAAAGATCCTCTCCTTTATGAGGTAAGTCAAGAAGATGAAGCTGAGGGAACAAAAAATGAAGGTGACTTGAGTGACCAAGAAGAATAAATCATGATTGGGACACCTCCTAGCAAGAACAAACATGTTTCAATAGTCTATAATGATGCAAATATGGAACACGTACAAGAGAAAGCTGAGGTAGAGGCTGAGATACTATTACAAGAATAAATACATAAAGAATAGGTTATTGATGTACAAGAGAAAGATGTCCTATTTGGACAATTTAGTGATGTTTTCTATGAGTTATTTGATAATACATAAGCTACCATTCATCATGAAGTATAATATCTTGAAAAAGTAGTGAAAGACAAGTACCAATCAACTAATGAAGATGAAGAGCAAGCTAAAATTGATGGCATGCTTAGTCATCAGCTTGATGTTGAAGATGAAACAATTTTGATTGACCAATCTTAGATATGATTGTTTCTAAAATTTAGTTTGAAAAATCTCCAATTAAACTATAGCTTCATGAGAACAAATATTTAGATTTGTTTGATATCTTTCATTTAGGTTATTCTTTACTTGAATATGGTTTATTGCAAGATAAGAGGAGTGATATCATCAAGCAAGAGCTAGTTTTTCTCTTAGCAGATGACATGCTTTAACTTTTCATACATGGTTACAAACTTTTCTCTTCAACTTCAGACATATCTCTACTTTTGGAAGTTGAGAATGAGCTCAAATGGCCTCAATAAGTCATAAGATCATATCTATCTCTCTTAGAGGTCAGCCTTGTAGATATGACAAAGGAGACACATCAAGCTACCTAACATGATCATAATTAGTATCTCATGAATGAAGAAGAGTTGAAGATGTTCTTACAAAGTATAAGAATTTGGGAATATAATGATTGGGTCTTGGATTTGTACCTTTAATCAATATGCCTAAGAATGAAGGTTAGAATCCCATTTACCTCATCAAAAGGTCATGAACATCTAATTACTCTAATCTATAATAAGAGGCCATCAAGAGATGGTAAGGATGCTTGAAAGTTCCAAGATGGATAATCTATATTTATTTTTGATCCAAGAGGAAGTTATATATGTGAGTTTTAGTTTTACATATTAGAGTAGATCTTGTTGTTTTCCTCCAACTATTATCCTTTAAATTTTGTTTGTTTGCTTTTGCTTTATTAGGTTAGTTTCCATGTTTGTGTTTTTTCCTTTTTTTTTGATGGGTGTTGCCTTTTTTGAGAGGTTTATTGCAGTCATAATTTTTTCATTATTTCATGAGTCCAATAAGTCATGAAAGTGTCTATGTTCTCAAGCATAGTAGGCATGCTTCCCATTAGAGTCATCAAAAATGTTAACATTTTGGCCTCATGAGCCAAAAGTCAACCCTCATAATTTGAAACTCTTGATGGTATTTATTTTAGTTTGATTTTGATGCCTCACAATGCCCTAGCTTAAAATAAAAATGACTAACATAAGCCTAGAGAATCTAGACTATCATTTAAATGTCATACAAGGATGAACATGTCAGTCTAGTTATGCATTTCATAAGCATACCTATATAATCAACTAAAGACAAAATATTGCATGGACATGATTTTTTTCATTCCTTGAACATTCTTTTCAAAATTCATATCTTGATGAGTTTTCTATCTCAAGATACAAGTCCTTAAATTTGAACTAGTAGAGTGGGATGTGTGCGCAGACATCAAATATAGACCTCGTGAAATATCTATTTGAATTCAAATATTCTAAGGATGAATACATGGCTGAAAAACGTCTAAATAGTATAATCTAGAGTCAATATCCAATAGTGAGTGGGTGATCAATAATGTCAGTGGATCTAGAAGATCCAATGGAATGTGTTAAATCATGTATCAAAGATCAATGGTTAGATTACAATTAAAAGGTTAGTGTATCCAAAAATTAAATGCATAGATTATAAGTGGAAATATCTTGGGTGCCCATATAAAGAGATAATAGAGTGTGGAGAGTAAAAAATCCAATGGCTCTAAGCTAATCAATGATGTGTGATCCATCATGCCAAATCAGATTAATAGTGAGTGAAAGGTGAACTAGTTAGTAGATCCTAGGAATGAATGAGAAGATCCATGAAAATCATCTAGTCAACTATCAAGTGTTAGGTAAATGAATGGTATGAATTTGATCCATACAAATAAATATTGATGGTGTATGTAAGGTCAAAAATTCAATGAGCTCATGTCAAATGCAAGGCCACTATGTGGTAAAATCACAAAAGTAGATTAGATTGATAGTAAGATCTTGAGAATGGATGTAGAGCTGATAGATGACGTAATTTTGGGAGTCTAGATCAAGATTAATGGTCAAGATTAAAATTTGAAGATAGGATTCTTCAAATGGATGTTGAATATGGTTCAAGTTGAACCAAGAGCAATGTTTCAAATGGTTATGTCTCCATTATCACTCAATTGAATACCATTAATTAGACGTATACATAAAGTCAAGATTGTTAATAATGAGGCTCTATTTCTATTAAAGCTCAAATGTAGGATAGGTTTTTTTAAACCCAATATAGTCTAGAACAAAGCTCTATAATATATAAATCTACATCAATATAATAACTATACAAAAACCAATATATTGGATTATTTTTCAATCTATAGTAAAGATCCATATACAAGTTAGGGTAGATGTAGACATAAATGAGATATGGTGAGGAGTCTCATCCTTTTACATAATATTAGCTTTGATAAGTAGGTACTTATAGTTTCTCAATGTAGTTATAATCATGGCTCTATCATGTGCATGAATATGAGGATTTTTTTCCTTATATTGAAGGAAAATTAATGTAGAGGAGCTCAATAAGGATTCATGGAGTGGGGTGGTTACTTCTTATAGTGGTCTTGACCTTCATGATTCATCCTTCCATGCCAAGAAAATGCGTAGTGGCATTAATGTAGGGAAGGGCTTGATAAAGTTTTAAGTAGTTGTTATGACTATTTTCAATGATAATCTTGACCTTAATCATTATGACCCCTTCTCCACTTTCCCACATGTCTCTTTCCCTCTATCTCATCCCATTCTACTATAAACTCAAGATTTGAGATCTTGATTTGGATCCCTCTCTTGGGCATGACTAGACTCTGCCAAGATTGAGCTTTGTAACCTCTTTAAATGAGTAGAATACTATGTTAAGATTTCATTATGCTTATCTAGTGTGTTCATGTCAATTGATTTGCATATGTGGTAGATATTTCTCCTTTGTCTTGTCCTGATCTCACTTAGTTGGTAGTTTGTCATGTTATGTAGGTCATGCCTAGTGTTTGATGTCATTTAATTAAAGCCAATAATGGATACATTAATTGGTAAATGCCTTGAATTAGGCCTATTACATGACTTCCCTCAAGCTTTGATTAATTGATGAAACCTTTTCATGAAAAATTGATGCATAAGAGACTTAGGAATTACAGATCCAATCATTTTTTCTATCTCATTAGTGTTTTATAATCTCAATTAAGAGTAGATGAACAATAATTCCAAGTGTATCACCAATAATATATTAGAGTTTCCATTTTAGTTATCTTTCTCCCCCTTTTCACCCCAACAATTATTAGGTTTTAGTGGAAATGAGCTAAGTGATACATTAGAGGAGATAGCCTTGTTAAAAATCCTAGAGGTCTGACCCAATATTAGGTGACCCACAGTCTAGGTTCATTCCCATATTAGACTAGGTTTGAGAAATTGGACCTGAACAATCATTTTCTCAGCTAGGTTGTAGCCTAATCCTCCAACACTCACTTATTTGTGGCTTCTATATCTATGAACCTAGGCCTTAGAATTTTCACATGCATGAGATCATGCCATGTGGCATTATCCCACTTCATTGCATCCCCAAGACTCTATATATTTCCAACCAACAATAGACCTCCTAGATTTCTAAGATCATGCCATGTCACGTGATCATATTTATTCACTCCCTTAGGATTTTTTGTATGATTTCAAGTCTTAGGTAAGGTCTGAAATGAGCAAGATTATGATAAGTGTTAAGATCTCACTAAATCATGATCATATAAGTTATCAACCAAATAGACACCAAACTAGAACCTAAATGAGCAAATGAATGTCATGTGGCATGAAAGTCTAGTTGGTTGATAGGTTGTCACACGTGTTAGTATTTCATGAGCTTAAATTTAATGGTAGTTGGGTTCGTCAATCATATCATATACCTAGGATGCTTTCCCTTCTGGTTGAACTATTTAAATTTGGTTTAAGTCTTTAGATTTTGGGTCCTTTCTAGATAGCTTAAGGGTGTAGGGCAAAAAGTTTTATGATTGATATCTATATTAAAAAAGTTAGTATTAATAAAGGATTAGAAATTTTTACAATATTAGTAGGGTAGCCTAATGTCAAAAGGTTGTGCTATCTTGGGGTGATTTCATTTCAGCTTTTGGTTCTATTGTTTGTTTATTGTTTAGGACATTATTAAAATATTTCATTTCATTCATCCTTTAAAGGAATAAAATTGAATTGGTTTTGATCTAAATATTAATCATTAACCTATTAAATATATCAATTAGGTCATTAGAAAAAGGCCTCTTTTTTAATTGTTAATTTCATAACTTTTTTTTCTGTATTTTAGACTTTTTGAATTAGCTAATTTTTAATTAAAAACTAAAAAGTTAAAATCTAACAGTTATTACATTTATTCAAAATCTAACAACTAGTTTTTTATTTCTTATAGGTTTAAATAATTTGAGAGGCTACCACATATCATCATCTTGGAGCTCCACTACTCCAAAATTCTTGGGATCAAGAACTCACCCTGTGACCCTTTAGATGTTGAGGATCATACCATGTGGAATGATCTTGCTTTCCCCACTTCTCACGATGATTAGGACATAGTGGAAAAATGCTAAACATTACAAAGGAATGGGATGGTGCCACATGGCATCATCCCACTTCACTGTACCACAAGATCAAGTAAGAGGATATGACAAAGTAGAGATCAAATGAGTCCCCTAAGTGATGCCACATACCATAATCTCAGGCCTTTGAGGTAGTTAGAACATTGAATAATGAGTGAGAACCCATTTTTTTCTGAGTGTGATATTTTGTCACTTATTAATATCCCATTGCATCATGTCTAAATAAAATTTAAGACAAGTAGGGCCCTCAACATTTAATGAGTTAATAAAAAATTGACACTTAGCAAGATCCCTGTATATCTAAAGAAATGAGTAGTGGAAAAGTGGAATGACCTTCTTGATGAAGATATGTAGACCTCCATGAGTAGAACTAAAGCCTGAACTTCATACCTACCTTGCCCATTTAGGTCATTAAGATCCAAAAATTGGACTATAAATCAAATAAAATTTATATAATAATTAATTTTATTGTCTTACAATGACTAAATAGACCATGTGACACAAATTCCAAAGAAATTAAGATATTGGCATTAATCATAATATTTTATGTGTATATTGGGATTGCACCTGAGCATAAACAAAAAAGTGTTATCTTAATTAGGCAAGGCCATCACCAAATAGAGTATGGCCAATTGACTACATCAAGGGGATCTTTAATGACTCCATCCACCCAAAATTTAATTTAAATATAAATTAGCATGGCCCTGACCCTAATTTCATCATGATTTTTCATGGCCCAATTCAAACTTGATTAGAGATGGGCATGTCTCATTAAGCTTTTACAACCACCAGTTAGATGGTTAGTTTTATGACTTAGTGAACTGAATGGCCTATAAAATACAAATTATTCATTATAATGAGGTATAGTCCATTTATAATTATAGATAGAGTAGATGAATTTTCCATTGTCATTTTCTTGTAATTTACTACTTTCTTAGTTTAGCTTTTATTTTAGAATGAGTTGAGGTTGTATGAAGGCCTTTAAGTAACTCATCTAAATATTTATGAATCTTATATTTATTTTTCATGAATTATATTTTACATGAAATATTATTTAAGGATATTCTTTTTATATACATGTATATGGTGAATTTATTTCCCTCTTCCACATAGCTACTTGGCCCTTAGACTCCTACACTATTTTTACTTTTTGGTTGTATTATGCTAGCCAAACAAAGACTGGTTTCTCATGAGATTTGTCTATTCAACAGGGCCATAACTATCCTCATTAGAAATAAATTTCATATTTCCTTTATCCCTACCCTCTCTCTTTTTTTCATTTTGTATCTCTATTATATTACCTTTAAGATAGTCAGAGTTACATTGAGTTGCTCAAGCTTTATATTGACTACATTTTCATCCTTTCACTTATCTTCTTTTGTATATTATTGAAACCAATAGACTAGAAATAAATTCCAGCCAATAGTGATTTAATTGTTAAATATGAACAAGATAGTTATTATAGACATAAGATAAACCTAAATTTATTTCATAAGTCTTAGAACATACTCTAAATAGGCCCCTTATATGAAACAACTCACATCATCCAACTAAGATATCTAGTTTACCATGATTTGCAAGATAAAGACATTGGAGAAGTTGTTACTCAACCTACTACCTTTTAGGATAAGTGTAAGGAAATAAGTATAATATTCACCATTTGAGCCTTTCCTCTCCTCTTTTCCTCCTATAGTTGTTGTTGTGTGCCAAATAAACTGCCAACATATTATCACTAGAAGGAAGCCATGAAAAAGCATTATTTGATATTTATTCTCGATTATGTATAACATCTTGCAAGTTTTATTATAAAATAATATTCCAAGTTTATAATAATATAAAACTAAATATTTTTCATAAGGTTGAAGTTAGTTGAGGGTGAATTTGAGCTATTGCAACTCTCAAGACATAGGAGAACTAGGACTAAAAAAGGGAAGTCTAATACCAAAGAAACTTGCTCAAAAAATAAGTCCCCCACTATTATAGTTACTTTCATTACCCCTATCTCTCTCCATTAGAATACAAAAATGGGTAATCCTACCTAGTTAGGAGAAGGTATCAATCCTATGAACATTCTTAGACTCGCTTATGACCTACCCAAAAATCCTAGGAAGTTTTGTGAAAGATATATTCATGGTGAGGTAAGGATAGTAGAAGAACACATACAAACCTTCAAGAATTCCTCAATAATAACTCAATTCTAACATGAATATGTAACTTTTAGGCTATTTCCTTACACTTTATATGATTCAATGTATGTTTGGTACTTAGGTCTCCTACATGGATCAATCACCTCTTGGGTTGACCTTGAGATTATGTTCATTAACCACTTTAGGATACCAATAGACCATGTCATACTCTATCACCAATTTTTATCTACCCATAGATCTCTTAATGAGCGCATTATTATTTTAAATACTAGGTTTCATAAGTTATACAATAATTAAATGACCCCTTACATATAGATTGAGATGACTACTATACAAACATACTTGATTTCCCTAGACCCCATGACTTCCATGTTCCTTAGGAGGACCCTAACATCTATTACATCTTTATCTTTGGCATATAATGAGGTATTTATTATTAAACATTAGATAGTACCCTAAGTATATGGTGTTGGTCCCTTATTCTCTTTAGGACAACATGATGTCTATAACTAAATCCTTATGTTTAACTAGGCTCTTATGCAAAACATTCTTTTAATGAATCCAATATTAAAATTTATGTATTCAAGTCCAAATCCAATCTTTAATATTAAAATTTATGTATTCAAGGCCTAATAATCAGTGTTATACTCCTCCAAATAATGTATTATCACAATTTATGAGTCAAAATATCATTTTAGTTTCCAATAATAACATTTTTACCATGCCTAGTTCAATTAGGTATACTACCCCTAATCATAACCAATAGGCTATCCCTTCATTTCTAAACAATCAGATGCCTACTAGTAATACCCATAACATGGTGTATCCTATTATCCCTACATTTTTGAATGTTATTACACTAGTGGCTAGATAACCACCTCAAGTAGGACGTAGTCAAAGTTTCCCTATGAACCCTAAGGTAGGTAATTTATAGAAAATGATTTAGATATTTATCAATTATATGGTTAACTTTCATGGACATGTACCTCAAAACACCAACCAAGTTATGAACAACCCACCTCAATATATAAATTAAAACATTCAAAGGACTAATAAACAATGGAACACTATGCCTAATAATGGAAATCTATCTATTCCCCTTAAAAACACTAATCAAAATAATAATAGTTCATATAATTAAAAAATAAACATGTCAAACCTAGACTTACCCTTTTGGTGTAAACCACATAATACAACAAAATATGTTGAAATAAATTGTGATTAGTTTGCATTGGCCTCAAACATATTCCAAAAGGAGATAAATAACCTTGAAATACTAATTATACCAGACAATGGTAAACCAAGCCCAAGTGGAGATAATCTGAGCATTACCATGGTCTTGGATACCTATGAGTTTCCATTTTAAAGTGACAATGAGCCTAAGGATAACCTATATGAGGTCCTTGCTTTTAAATAGTCCTAAAGGGAGAAGAAATTAAATTATAGATTCCTTTGACCACTTTTACCCCTCTGAACAACATTCAAGTTCCCCTTGATGAGAACTCAAGTAATTATTGTGGATTGAAAGATCCAATATATTAATAAGTATCTCATGCACGGAAAGATTGTCATGAACACACTGACAAATTCTTAAACATAAAATATTCTACCTTCTCTTAATAATTGATAAATATAAACATAGTATAAATATATAGGAATAATGTTTCCTATAATAAGGGATTTTGAAATCTCTATAAACTCTCAACCTCTTTACCCATACAACAATTATATAGCAATAATATAATCTAATCGTAATATTGTTTATAACAATATTCTGATTAATCAAAAATTAACTACCAAATAATAATTAACCTATAACTATTTACCTCTTGGTAAATACCTCTAATTCACACTAATGTAAAAGTTATTCCTAACATTTCCCCCATAATTTTTACATGGTACAAAAACATTCACATTCTTATCTACAACATGCTTACCCCTATAGCATGCCTTATTTGGCTCATGACCTTGATATAAAGAGAGTCTCACTCCTCCCATGGTTTTATAGGTTTAACATAAACCTTGACATGAATAGAAACACTATTTACCTCCAAGAATTGGTATAAATAGAACTATATGTCACCACATACTCATAGCTCTATGTATTACTAATGTAATCTTGTTACACATGACTACTATATGCAAAGGAATGCATCCCTCATTTAAATTATGTGAACACAATGGACATATCACTAAGGTTCATCTAGATAAAGAAATAAGGTAGTCATGGGATTTTTGTAGTAGCTATTCTCCTAACTATTGCTAAAACATTGTTTATCTCCTATGGTTTTTTAGATCTACCACAAACCCTTTCAAGATCCATGAACTGACTTACATTGGTGCTTTGTATCCTTTCACAATGTCTTCACATCATGGAATCATGTTTGGAATTTGCACAAAAATTACATTACATAAATAGGTAGTATTCTTATATTCTTATTTTTAAAAACATATAACATAAACTATAAAAACATACCAAACTAAAAAAGACACACCATACAAGTGTCACCAAATCATTGGTGTGGCCCCGTCATTCATGACTAATGAGAGGTCATTGAAAGATGCTCATCCTCCATGTATCCTAAAGCTACTCAATGAATATCTTGATTAAGATTAGCTTTAACTATCTAAGGTAAATCTCCCCCATAATGTGGATGTCATGTACAAGCGATAATGCATCTGTAAGCAATTTTTTCTATTTTTACAATTTTTAACAATGACTCTTTAAAATAAGATAACATTAACACATTGTATTTTTTGAACGGACATACTCTTAACATAAAAACAAAATATGACTAAAAATATATATACAAAATTAGATTTTCAATAAAAATTTGAATTACAAATCTATTAAACTAAAGATTAATAACTAAAAATAAATAAAGGAAACTTAACAACAAAAATAAATATAAATATTAATGACTTTAATTTTAATAAATACCATACAAAATAATGAACTTAATGACACAAAATGACTATTGTAATAATTTAAACTTATTTATCAAAAGTAGCATATCATAAAAATAGGAATGGGCAATGAAAATATTTGTTGATGCTTGCCTGCACATGAGTTTAAAGTGCATCCCTATAGATCTAATTTCCCTTCTTGGGTGAGCCAAGACTCACCTCTAGCCTCCTCCTCCTGTGTTGGGTAGATTTTTGAGCTGGCTACATTATTACTATAATGTGATTTGTTGTAAATTCTTTATAAGTTGGAAGTTTTAAGAATTTGGTTCAAACAAATAAAGAATGAGGTGTGGATCCATTGATTATGAATGAGGGTTTCAAACATTTAGGGTAGTCATTGAGCTCCCAGTTTCAAAAATCCATTAATTTGAAGGCATCATCTCCTACGATGTCATATTTAGTGGCTAGGGTTTTTATATACATCAATAATCAATTGAGGGTTTTGAATCTCATAGTGGTTGATTTTGAAGGCAATACTCTAAAGGAGATCATTGACATTGAAACTTGGCTCATGGAAAATGGTTTGATCTACTACTTTGATAGGTTTTGGCCATCTCTTTTTGATATTCATAAATGGATTTTTCTCAACTAGAAGCCTTTTTTGGTGGGTGGTATGGAAATATGCCCTTGTATAAAGGGATTTTTTTACTAGTGGCTTTTGATTATTTGACTGATCAAATTAAGATTTTTCAAGATAAATTTTGGATTTTTAATAATCACCTTTTGTTGATGAAATCATGGTTTTCTAAGTTCAATCCTTTAACTAAAAATATTTCCATTCACTCAATTTAGGTAAGGTTGTCATATCTTCCTCTTCAATTTTATAACAAATTTAGGCTTTTAGTAATTGGTAAAACATTGGGAAAATTACTAGAAATTGATGTCACTTCACTTAATTTCTCCCAGACTACTTTTGCTAGATTGTTGGTTTGTTTAGATATCTCTCAATATTTACCTAAGAAGATTGATTTAATAGTGAAAGATGGGTGTTGATCTCAACACATAGATTTTGAAGGAATACCTTTCAAGTGCAAAAATTGCTTTCAGTTAGGTCACATTTCAGCTTCATGCCCCAAATCCAAGTTAAAAATAGTTTCTTCTTGAGGGAAGGAAAACAAAGAGGAACTTCTAACAGTGATCCCAGATTATAATCCTAGATTATCTTCAGGTAAGATAGCAAAGTCTTCTTCAGATAAACTTTTAGATTCTTGTGAAAAATCTATTCCTTCTTCTTCTCCAAATTCTACAATTATGAAAAATTGTGTTAAAAGAGAGAGGGTATTGAATAATCAAAATTTAGTAGATTTAGGTGAAGCTGAAAAAGTGGGCGATATGTAAAATTGTGTCTCAGATAAATCAAGTAATCAAGAAGAATGGAAAGTTTTTAAAAATAAAAAGAAAGGCCACATCATTCCAAATTATCTAATAAGGAATTTGAGATCTCATGGTTGAAAATTAATGATGGAGTAGTAATTTTAAGTTCATTTGTTTTTATGTTATTGTGACCTAAAAGTTATTTTTAAAAATAACTTTTAGATGTTTATCACTTTTGTTCTTCATTAGACATTTACCTTGATGGTTATTCCATGAAGCCATGCTATTAATTTTTTTTTTATAGAAGGTCATATGCCTTAACATATAAAAATGTTAAGCCAAGCCATTTTAGTTCCATTTTGATCTTTTTTTTGACAGGGCGAGGAACCCAATAAATCCTTAGTATTGATTAAAAAATAATATTTTAAACTTACCTAAAAGAAAGACTATAGAATATGACCATATAACCCTATTTCTCTTTATATTTTATGACCTATTTACTAATTTGACTTGACTTGATATTACAAAGCCAAATATAAAATACTAAACTTTCGACTCTCACCACAAAAACACTATTATTTAGACCATCTACCAATTGACTATGTTTATTCACTCAGCCAAACATAAAAGTTAATGTATAATGGGATAGATACAAAAGCATTACATGGATCTCATTGGGAATTAGTTGATGGTGGAGAAAGCAAGCTATATAGGTATATGATGGGATTTCAAATTTATGCTGAATGTTCTAATCAGATAGAAATGTGTCACATTTAGGCTAAGTATGTGGATAGAATTTGGAAACAGAGATACACATTTGACATCTCAATCAAATATATTTTCTTTGACATGATCAAAGGAAATATATAGATGATATAATAGAATTGAATATTGACATGTACAACATGAAAGTCTCTAGCAAGACTGTAATTAAATGGCAAGAAGATTATTAATCTTGAGATAGGTATCGATACAAAATTTTGAACCAATTTTTATACAAATTTCAAGCTCGTAAATTTTTTAATGTACATATATCTGTAGCAATGCCAAGACTAAATCCTAAGAAATCAAGTGGTATACATTATGCATAATGATCTATAGTGTACAAATTTGAGTATATGTGGGACATAAGTTTACAATAATAAGATGCCACTTCTACAAAATAAAAAAAACACTAATTTACTCTCTAAAACTAAATAAAAGACCTCACATCATAAAAGCTCCATATACAGGACACCATAACTTAAAATAGATCTACCCATAAAATCTCCATAGCTTCATTAAATAAATAGATCCCTTACTCTGATACCACTATTATGGATTCAAAGAGCCAATATGAAAATAATTATCTCATGCATTGAAATATTGAGATAAACACAGACAAATTCTTCAACACAAAATATTTTGCATCCTCTTCCTAATTAATCAATACGAACATAATACAAATATATAGGAATAATTTTTCTTATAATAATGGATTCCCAAATCCCTATAAACTCTCAACCCCTTTACCCATATAATAATTATATAACAATAATATAATATAATCATAATATTGTTTATAAAAATATTTTGATTAATATAATATTAACTACCAAATAATAATTAACCTATAACTATTTACATCTCAGTAAATACCTCAAATTCACACTAATGTAAAACCTATTCCTAATAGTAATAACCCTCCTCCCCCCCACTACCTACTACTTCATATCAACCTAGGAATAGTGATGCACCACCCCAAGTTGATAAGCCACTAGAATAAAGTAAACATGGATATAACATCATAGAAGACCTAAATAAAACTAAGGCCAACATAATAATGTTTTAGTTACTTTAGATGTCTAACCAAAAGTACTTGTTGAAATAATTTTCTACCCTCAAAAGGAATGAAGCTAATAACATTTTTGATACTCATGTTGTTGTTTATAATGAAAAAATGGAGAATCGATCATTTCTACTAACACTCATAATTTTTGTGAAAAACTTACACATTTTTTGGTGGATTCAAGTGTTTTAAGGATCACGATGTCTCATTCCATTTATTAAAAATTAGGACTGATGCCCACCAAATCTACTAAAAAGTTTGTATAGTTGGATAAATCAAAGATTAAGGTTCTTTGTGAGTTAAATCACATCCACATGTAGTTGGCCTCTGATCCTAGAGTGCAATAATTCATCAACATCCAAGTGGTAGATATACCTAAGGCATATGGGATGTTTCTCATCCTAGATTGGTCGTGGACACTCAATGGATATATGGCCACCAATTTTTCTCACATGTGGCTTCCATGGAGAGTTATGCCTAATCATATTAATATTGAGAAGGATCCAAATATGGCTCACATGATTCTAGAATATAATAAGACCAATGAAATCATTTATGAGGAATATAGAGTAGGGGTTTATGCACATGATAAGGAAGCAAAGCTTATGGAAGATTCTCCATCAACATGTTGACTATAAGAAGAGCTTTAATTTGAAGAGTTAGATTAGTTACATGAGGTCGAGTAAGGATAGCTATTAGAGAATAAGGAATGTAAAATCTTAGAGGCTACCCATGCTTCCATTTTAAATAATTCTACACCAACATCTACTACTAAGGATCATACCTAAAGGTCAAAAATAGTTTAATAATAAATTATATCCAAGCCAAGAGGTAGAGGAAACAAAAAATAAGTGAACATGGTAGTAGCACCCCCCTCGAAGAATCCACTATGCATAGTTAAAGATCATATGGGGACCTTAAATTTTGATGGATCCAAATCAAATAATGGGTATGGTGTTGGGATTTAGTTCATCAACCCAAGAGGGAGGTCATATTTGGCATTATTCTAACTATAATTTGCTTACACTAAAAAATTGGTTGAGTATGAAGTATTAGTGCATGACCTCTAGTTCACACTAAGGAATAAGGTGAAAAACCTAAAAGTCCTTGAAGATTCAAAACTTATGGTCACACAAGTTAGAAACCATTATGATTGTAATGACAAGTGGATTTTTAGGTACCATAGTAGAGTGTGGAACCTAACTAAAGACTTTAATGCATTCAACATCTAAATCTTTCCCTGAATAAATAATTATATGGCATATTCATTGGAAATGGTTATAAGTACTTTAAAACCCATTATTAACTCTAGATTGAGGATATTCTCAGTAGAGTTTGTCTCTACTCATATTCTAGATAACATTATAAACTTCTAAGTCTTAAATGATGACCAACATATCTTGACTTTGTCACCAACACTAACATAATTAACTCCAAAATCATTGATGAGGACAATAGGGAGGATTTTGAACTATATGAAGAAGGGGTTGTCAACTTCAATAATAATAACATACTGAAAGGTATAATGTCATTGGAGAGGATTTTTGACAAGGACTATCAGGGTGAAAAGGAAAAAATAGCCCCTACCAAAGGGATTCACCATCATCATTACAACTTAGGTAATGCAATGGAATCAAATCATGTGCGTTTAGGCATAACTTACACCTAGATTAAAAAGCAAAGGATTGTGTAGGTCTCAAAAGACTTTGGTAACAATGGTGCATGGAGCTATGAATATTGGAAAGTGTTTGACACCTCCATCCTTATGCATAATATTACCTTAAAACTTGGTATCAAACCATTCCAATAAATACAAAGGCTAGTCAATCCATTATTGGAGCCATTAATTTTCAAATAAGTGTGGAAGTTAGTTTCTAAAAATATCAATTATCATATTAGATTCTCCACCTAGGTGGCCAACTTGCTACCCATTCAAAAGAATAATGGAGAGATTAGACTCTGCATGGAATTCATAAATCTAAACAAATCCTTTGAAAAATATAAATGCATGTTACCTTCACTAGATTAAGTCATGTAGATAGTGAATGACTCTCAAATGATGTCATTTCTTAATGGATATTCAAACTACAATTAGGTAATTGTCAACTATGAGGATGGGATACATATAACATTTACAACTAATTGGGGTACATTATCATATAAAAGGATGTCATTTGGCCTAGTCAATGCAAGTGCCACCTTCCATTGGGCCATGGATATTGTGTTCAAAGACCTCATTGGAAGATGCATATTCATATACATGCATTACCTTACCATCTTTTATAATAAAAAATAATATTGCATGTAAGATTTGATAGTGGTATTACAGAGGTGTAAACACCATGGAATCTCCATGAACACAAATAAATTCATATTTATGGTCACATAGGTTACATTTTTAGGTCACATCATCATGGAGTGAGGTATTTTAATAGACCCAAAAAGAGTAGAGTCCATTCTAAAAATCATGTTGCCTAGTAGTATAAAAGAGTTGAAGTCATTATTCAGTAAAATGTTCATAAGGAAGTTCATGGGCTTGTAAAGATAGTCTAACTACTAAAAAATATGCTAAATAAGGATGTTAAGATTTAATAGATGACTGAAGCACAAGCAGATTTTGCTCAAATCAAGATGTCAATTGTAAACACATCAATGCTTATCAATATCGATTACACATAGCCCTTTAACATCTACTCATTCACTTTAAGACACTTAGGTGTTATTGTTTTGATGCATAAGAAATAAGTTGGAGATGAGAGGTCTATCACATTTATGAATTCCCAACTTTAAAATGCTAAGCTCAGATAATCAACCATTAAAAATTCAATATTTTCCTTGATCAAAGTAGTCAAAAAATTCAAGCACTACATCCTACACTATAAAGAATTTATTATCGTGCCTAATCTAGTTGTTAAGGCAATGCTGATACAAAATGAGTTAGGTGAGAAACATATAAAATGGGTGACCATCCTAAGAGAATTATATCTAGAGTTGTATCTGATGAATCTTTTAATAGGTTGGGGGCTCATCAAAACCATGATTGAGGTGGATCTATATATTACTTGCCACTAGTATAGAGTACAAAACATTACAAAAGATGATTGGTATCAAGATGTGGTCTATTATTTATTGAACAATGAGTGCCCAAGCAGTATTTTCATGATCAAATCAGATGTGTTGTATACAAAAATCATTAAGGCATTTACCTAAGATGTTTGAACAAAGTTGAAGCTACTAAACTACTCACAGGTTTCCATAGGAAGTATGGGATTGGTCATGGTTCAAGCAGTGCCATGACCCATCAAATATTCAAAGCAAGCCAATATTGGCCTCATTTTTTAAGAACATATATGCCCATATAATAATCTACCAAATTTTTCAAGTAGTTTCACATTTTTATCTCACTCTATCCATGCCACTATAACTAATTATTAAGTCTCGTCCATTTGTAAAGTGGGGAGTTGATTTTATGGGGGCCATCAATGCCAATTCCTCCATTGGCCACAATTTTATCCTCACTAAAACTCATTACTTTACAAACTGGAGGGAAGTCAAAGAGTTTTTGAATCACACAACTGAAGTGGTGATCAACTTCCTTGAATAGCATATTGTCACCATGTTTGGTATGTTATTTGTTTTAATATGTGACAATAACCCTAGATTCTCCTCACTATAATTTACTAAGTGGGATTATGACAACTAGGTAATCCTTAAATTCTCATCCAATTACTACCCATAAGGTAATAAGTTATTTGAATCAACAAATAATAAATTATTATCATGGTTAAAAACATCTTGGATAGGAATCCTAGAGATTGGCATATTTTTCTAAAATTTGCATTATGGTCTGATAGGACTAGGATCAAGTCTTATCTAGGCACTTCCCCATAACATTTATTATATGACTAAGACCTAGTCTTCCTTGTAAACCTTAAAATATTAACCTTGTTATTCATTAAAGATTACCTAGGGGCTAATAACAAGATAGGGGCTCGCCTCTTGAAACTAATATAGCTAAAAGAACAATATGATACAACCTTGCTTCACTTTAACAAGCATCAATGAGTTGTTAAATTTTGGCTTGACAAATGAGCTAAAAAATCCTTTCAAATCTCTGATTTAGTTCTTCTTTGTGAAAAGGCTCATGAAAATAAGGGTCAACATAGAAAATTTGATGCCCTTTAACTTGGACCCTTCCAAATCTCTAAAGTCATGGGCAAAATGTTTTCCCCCTAAGGTGTCTAACTAGTGAGTATGTTCCATTGCATATAAATGTATAATTCCTCAAGCACTAATTATAAGATTTAATTGGCTTTGTGTAGTCCTATTAATAATTTCCTTTTTGTTTCCTTGGTTTTTATTTTCTTTTTTTTGGGTTTATTTTTTTGTTTGTTTTTATATTTTCCTTATTGGGTATGTTATTCCCAATTATTTTTTTCCTATAGTTTTACTTTAATTAGGGAAATGATGAAGAATGACAAGTTTGTAATTAGGTAGCAAAAATGACATTCTAGTGTGTAGGTACTTAGAGTTTTGTGGGATTAGATTTAGTATTCAACTCTATTTCAAAATCCTAAAGTTATTTTCTTGTTTTATGAATGAGTTTATGTTTTGTAAGTTGGGAATGGGTTGTTTAACTCTTAAAGATATTCTCTTGAAAACATTTCACAAAGGGCATTTTAATGATCTCTAATTTTTTATGGATAAAACTATTGTATCCAAGGTTTGAAAGTGAAAAATCTATAATTTATTTTTTTGTTTACCCTACTGATCCCCAACCCAGGATTGAAATGTTCAAGAAAAGGTAAAAATAAAAGGAAAGGAAAGAAAATTCATTATTAAAAAACTCAATCTCTGGATGATTCAAGCAACCTTTACTAGGGATATGGATGTCTAGATGGAAGTAAAACAAGGATTTGTGTGGGACCAAAGGCTTTTATATTAGGGATATAGATGCCTGGCTAGTAGTAGAGCAATGTCTAGGTATTCATTCCGAGGTAGAATTCACTAGCTATATGATCCTAACTACAGAACCTAGTCCTTGAAAATTTTAGGAAGTAAATGAATACAAAAGTACATGTTAGTCAGTAAGATTATCTAATTTGGGTTTTATAGTCTTTCCATTCTTATATTTGCATAAGTTCTTTCATGTTTTAAGCATTTGGCTAAGCTAAAGATTCTAAGTTGCAGTTAGGGTTTCAATGTTCTAAAATACCCGAGAGTATTTTCCAATAGAGTCTCTATTTGTTGTCACTTACACAACACTCCCTAATTTCTTCATAAAATTAGAGAACCTCTTTTTCTCTAGAGTCTAGTCATCTAGGTTTTTAGTTAGGTTTTGGCCTAATTTATCTATTAATCTAATTGGGAAGGTCCTTGAAGAGTTGAAATATTTGATGTTTTATTAGATTTACTCTATGAACTAAGTGTAAAATTAAAGTGTCAATTGTATACATTTAGTTTAGAATATTTTAGAAACTAGGGTATTGATATATCTATCTAAATTTGTCACCAAGTTAGTAAGTCTTAGTTTATTCCAAATCATGTTTTTGAACTACATTAAATTTCCCATTTCAAGACCATTTCACCTTAGATTTCTACATATTACAAAATTTTTACATTTTTTTACCTCTTTTATTGAACAATTTGACCCATTTCTACTTTATTTAAATTTAGAAGGACTAGGCATTCAAGCAAATTTATTCCTTTACGTAGTCATTCTTCATAAAAATAGGTTTAATTGGATTTAGGATTGATTAAATGACCAAGTTTTTACAAATGTTTATTCTAGACTTATTCACTTTTGTTTATTTCAAACTTAGCTATTTTATTTCAAATTTCATATTTTATGTCTAATAGTTATGTTATTTTTTTGTGATCCAATAATCACCTAGCTTCCCCATGAGACCATAAAAAGAAAGTAGCCTCCACCTATCATTCACTCACTTACTTGGGTTTATTTTTACCTTAGTCATTTTACTTGGATCTTCTAGGTAAGTAAGATTGTGTCTCATGACACAATCTAGTGTCCCTACTTGCCCTAGCCCTTTTAAGCTTCTTTGAATGATAGAAAACCTCCCAAGAAATTGAGATGTTAAAAAGTGACATGATCTTAATTACTCACTTCATTGTGGATTCAATATTTGTGATCATGGTCCTTAGAGATTCCATATGCACGGGATCACACCATGTGGCATGATCCTACTTCATCATGACCCCGAGACTCTCCATATATTTATAACTAACAATATATCTCCAAAATTCTAATATCATGACATGTGGCATAATCATGTTTCTTCACTCCTTAGGATGGTTTTTATGCTTTAAAGTCTTATGTGAGGTCCTATATGAGTGAGATTATGACAAGTGTTAGTATCTCATTACATCTAGATCATACAAGTCATCAACCTAAGTAACATATGTTGTGTGGCATGAACTACCAGCTAGACAACATGTTAGAATACACATTAGCATTTCATAAGCTTAAATTTGATGGGCATCTAACCTATCAAGATTATCATAGAACTAAGATGCTTTCCCTTTTGGTCAAACTGTTTAAACTTGGCTTAGGTCTACAAATTTTGGGTCCATTCTAGATAGATTAAGGGTGTAGAGCATCAATTTTTTTGATTGAGATATATAGTATAAAATTTAACATCAAGAAAGGATTAGTAATTTCTACAATATTAGTAGACCAACCCTGTGTCAAAAGGTTATGTTATCTCTAAGTAATTTCATTATATATTTTGGTTTCATGATCTATTTACTCTCAAGGATGTTATTAAATATTTCATTTAATTCCTCCTTTATGGGCTAAAAATTGACTATGCTTTGATCTAAGAATTTAATCTTTCACCTATTAAATAGATCAATTAGGTCATCGATAAAAAACTTTTTTTAATTGTTAATTTCATAAGCATTTTGTCTTTCCTTTAGACTTTTGGGCTTAACTAATTTTTAGGTAAAAAATATAAATTTAAATTCTAATGACTAGTATATTTAATTAAAATCTAACAATTAGTTTTATTCTTTCTGTAGATCCAGTTAATTTGAGAGGCTGTCACTTATTATCATCTAGGAGCTTCATTGCTTTGGAATGATTAGGACCAAGAACTCACCCCAAAACCCTTCAAGTTCATGGGATCATGCCATATGGTATCATCCCACTTTTTTGGGCCATCAAGATGAGTAAGACATAGTGGACAAACATCAGACCTTATAAGTGAATGGGATGATGCCACATGGCATCATCCCTCTTCATTGTGCCCTGAGATCAAGTAAGACTATTATGGTGAATCAAAGATCAAGAGAGCCCCTAAGTTGATGCCACATGGAATAATATTATGGATCTAAGGTAGTTATAGCATTGAGTAATGAAGACCTATGGAGATTTGATTGTATGGGATT